>JAQQPU010028903.1:0-10341 GCA_029168905.1 Artemia sp. Kazakhstan ARC1039
TATACCCACCAAACCAGATTAAACCCACCAAATCTAAAGTTCTTTAGTAATTGAAATGTAAAAATATGTCACGAGATGAAATCGAATTAGCATGTATATTTGGACTAATGAGATGCGAGTCTCTTCTAGGTGTGAGAAAATTTCGTCTAAATCACCGGCAGTTTCTCGTTTACATGTGAAATCTATCTAATATTCTAATTTAAGGAAAATTGTTACTTGTCATTCGTGAAGATGCAAAGTATAAGCTTTATGCAAAGTATAAGGCCATGTGAGGGAGTTCTGAATCTCTTTGAAAAGGTGTATACGTCTCCGCAAATAACATAGAGATTCCTATATGTCTCCGCAAATTCAATATGTACAATCTACTTCTGACGAGCTTTATCTGACGACCAGTTGCCAAGTACAACGACTTTCCATTATTGAACCCTATAGAGGGTTCTAACCTTGACCACACTGATTACCTTCAACAGGAATAATTCAAGTCTTGTAAACAAAGCTTTGTTTTATGATCGGATAACACGCTTCTATGACTATGACGGTCTTCAGCCACTACATCACGACCACTACATCACGTGGAAAGACTTTCCATTAGTTAACCTCACAAAGGCTCTTACTAACCTTATTCATACTGAGTCTTATGATTAAAGCTATGTGTTGGTGTCAGATGACATGCTCCTATGTCAATGATCACCTTCATCTTCAGCAAGTTCATCAATCATCTCGTTTTGAGGCTTTTCTGACGATCAGACATTTGGAGCAATTTTCCACAGTTTGTTCTTCCCAAAGAGGTTCGTTATAACCTTGCTCTTGCAGCTATTCTTTAACGGAAAACATCTTGGCTTTAATCCCTGTAAAAGGCTATCTTAAACAAGCAATTGCCATCTAAATGACTATTTTCTACAAGTACATCTACTTACCTCTTTTTGAAGAGCCTTTCCTCCTTGAATCGCCGTTTGCCAAGGCAATCTAATGTATTGATCAGAAAGTACCTAAGAAAAAGGACTGAAAAAATAAATTTGTTTGGCACTGAATATCTATCTGGAACTCTTTCTATGAGGATGCTATTTTATCTAAGCCTACTGTTGATTCCTTCAAACAAAGGTGAAAACATACTTGCAACTAGTGATAAAACTAGGTAATGGACTAGAGATATTTCAGGAGCCCAATGTGTGCCTATAGCTGAAGAGAACCTTATGGAAAAATAATTCAACGACTATCTAGCAGAGATTACCCCCAAGGAGCCATCATCGTAAACACAATCTTACTGACTGTCCATATATGGAATCTGCAGCTTCGAATCCCTGTTAATAGCCTTTTCTGATGAGTAGTTGCCATTTGGATAAGTGTTCAGTGGAGGTTATCTCCAGAGAGCTATTGTTAAACTCCTTTGAAACGACTCGACCATCTTGTAAGAAAAGAGATGAATGGCAATGGCCAATAGTGGGCAAAGTGGCGTAACGAAAAAGAAGTGCTCTAGTTACAATGATTGGAGCAGTTTCTGTAAGTGGAAATTTCCTATTTCCTTTTAGTGCCTTTACCAGAACGAAGGAGTCTACCAGCACGGCATGCTAGATTGGAGTCCCAACGGGTAAGTTACTGGAGTAAACCTGTCTAGGTGAATAGCAAAAGAAATTTTCTTTGAGTACTAGTTGCATTCCTTAAGCATTCGTGTGCCTAGCTGGGGGGAAAGAAGCTCCTCACATTTATTCAAAGCTGTTAATACAGTCAGTGAAAATAGAATCGTCCTTCTTACAGTTCTTCATAGTTGCCGATGTTACAACTACTAGTGGTCAACGCTTTTTTTTCTCTTTGTCCTAGCCCGCTTCAAATGGATTGATTGCCAGCAATTCGGGAAGAATAGCTACAATCTATGAAGTAACTTGACTATGTGGTGCATCCTTCCCGCAAGCATCCAGCCCTTCCAATATACAGATTGGGCTCAAAGGTTCTGGCATCTCGGCATTTAGTCCTGACCTCTTAACCAAGGAAGGTTTTTTGTTGTCATACATAAGTGAGAGACCGAAGACAATCATGTCGTCTGATCTTATGGTGACTGTAGCTGACAAATAAAAACTTCAAGGATCAGGACGGCAGAGAAATACTCGTCCTGAAGCAGTAAACTGTAGGCATCAGTGAAGGCGTGCCACTGAGCCAGTTACAACCTTTTCTTGCCGGTATCGCTCCAGAGCAGATCAGAGCTTTTGCTAAGGCTGCTTCTAGAAAGCAATCAGCTAGGGACAAGATGCATGGTTTAACAAAGATATTAATAGATATTCCAGTCAAACAGTAAATCATACCAGAGGAGGAAGGTAGTCTATGGAAAAGTGTAAAGCTGCAAGGCCTAAGGCAGTCTACCGAGTAGTGGTAGTAGATATTTTGCAATTCAGTGAGGAAACCGATTACTTTTTCACTAGATGATGACAATGACGAATCTTCTATTCATCTTGGACAAGAAAAAATGAGTGGCCAGTAAAAGAGGCAGTGTTTGATCTTATTGCATTGGACGATTTTCTTAAAGTTGTATATGATGGGGAATATTCTCCAGCCGTTGCCTAAGTGACGAACCCTGACTCAACTAATATTTTAAGGTAAAGCATAACAGGCATAAAGAGGGGAAGTTGCCATCAAAGAAGATGTAATAATAAATCCCTGTGAGGATATTTTAGAAAACATTACTGACGCAGTTCCTGCAAATTGCGAGTCTTCTCTTTATTCAGTATCGAAGTATGGTAAAACGGAAATAATGTGTCAGTTTTATATTTGATTTTGTTATTTTTTTTTTTGCCATATAACCGATTTAGCCAATTTCATCTGTATGTGTCTTCCAGTGGCCATAGGATGGCTTGCCCCAGACTTGTCCTAGTCTATGCTGTCTGAAGGGGTACATAGTGGCCAATCAGGACCATATCCAGGGGGGGCTACCCGGATTCAACTCCTCTCCCAACACTTTTTGTTGTGTTTGGTAAATTTTGCTTTTTAGGTACCCTCCCTCAAACACAAATCCAATGGATATGACTCTGTGACCAAGGATAACCTACCAGTGGTTAGGGTAATGATTAAAAATTTCCAATATTTTCAGGTATAAGCAGAGGTCCAAAACACTTGAATGCTTTCGAGTAAAGTTTACTTTCCAAAAAGCAGTTTCGTAGATCGTTAAAACGAAAATAATGTCTAAGTTTTACATTTGGTAATTTTCTTCGGCAATTTTCTTGTAGTTGCCATGCGGAACCACCAACACATCCAGTCTACCACCACCACGGGTGGCTCACCCCAGACCATTCCTAGTCTATACTGGGTGAGGTGGTACATAGTGGCCAACCAGAGCCGTCTCCAGGGGGAGGGGTACCTGTTTTGATCTCTCCCCCCCCCCCCGAAATTTTATCCTGAATTGTACTAAAGTAACAAAACATATTTAAACAAATTTTCTTTTGTTTACTAAAGTTTTTGGTGCCCCCCTCCCCCGAACCAAAATCCTGGATACGGCCCTGTGTCAAATGATAGCTTTCTAGCGGTTAGAATGATGTTTAAAATTTTCCAATATTCTCAGGCATAAGTAACACTACAAAACAACTTAATTTCTTGCGAATAAAGTTTACTTTCTGAAAAGCTGCCCTATATGGAACAGTCTCCCTATTTATGGCTATAGAAAATGTTTATATTAAAAGAAAATTCCACAATATGAGGATCCATGGAAGCAATTCTTATTAGAATATTATTAGGATTACGAAGTAAAATTATTATTAGGAAGCAATCGTATTCTTTATTTATAACAAGGCTTTTAAAAGTGAATTGGTATATTTAATGGTTTTCTTTTTGTGAAACTTCGTCAGAACTATTTTATTGCTTGTATATTTTTTGTCTGATTTATTTACTAATCAGAAAATATAGATCTTCCTTCCGACTATACAATTCTTCCGTTTTCCTTCCTTGCAACAAGTAAAAAGACCTATTGATCCATTTAACATTTCCAATAAAATAAGAAAGCCCTAGATTCCTTTTCTTGAAATTTTTCACTTGATTTCTTCTCTAGGCTCTCCGGCAGATAGAGCAGATTTGGAAGTAGGTGACGAAATTTTGGAAGTTAATGGAAAATCACTGGAGAATGCCACCCATACTGAAGTTATCTCACATATCCATCAGGTTGGTTAACTATTAATTTTCCTCTGACATTTTTTCTTATATAAGGAATCAAACAAATGTAGTCTGTTCTCCCGATATCTAATCGATTGAGAAAGGAGGTTTTTTTTACGAAAGTTTTGTCCTTTATAACATTATTGCAAGATAAAAATTATTGTCTAAACTTTCTATTGTTCAAAACGTGGTTTCTAAGGTATAAGACTCTGTGATTTCCTTAATCAAAATAATTTGTTGTTTGCAAGGTGTTAGTATATAATCTGTTATATACTAATATTATAATAATTGCAAACAAATGAAAAAGCTTTATTAATTTTAAAAGCACTACAACTACTCATGACTATGGTAGGTTTTCAAAGATTATTGTGTTATCTGAGATTAAGTCTGTTAAAAACAAAACAAATTCATCCGCTATCTAGCGTCACCCTTTTAAATTAAATTGCTGTATTATTACTACTGAGTTTTACTACTGATGACGGTCACTGTATATGTGACCGAAATATCGGGTATTTTTTGTGAATACTCTATACACTGTCTATTAAAAAGAATTTTATCCCTATTGTGAACTTTTATTTTATTGCTGTATTATTGAACTAAGTGAAAATAAACCTAAAATACTACTACAACTACTGCTAAAAAGTCACTGTAGTACCAAGTTGCCTAAAGCCAACACAGTTTTGCACGCTCTTTTTCTAGCCCAATATACTCAAGTATTCACTCTTTACCTCTTCCTGTGCATAAGTAGAGTCAAAACACTAGTTTGTCACCATTTAATAATGTTTACTAAATTTTGTTTTTGTGTTAGTAAAAATGCTCTTTTACAAATTTTATTACTAAATTTTACAATTTTATTGTCACTTTTAATGTTTGAATTAAAAAATTCTTAAACTAAGACATATTATAAGAATTCTGAAACTTTATATTTGTTCATTTCTCATAGCAAATCGTTGATTGTTTTTTATGATTTTTTTATCTTTTACTTTGAGACGTAGGCACTTTCACATCATTGTACATGTAACCCTTGATTTAACGTTTCGAGAACTTCGGCGTTCTTCTGAAAATCAGATTTGCGGTGGTTTTACGCCAATCTCAACTTTGATGCCTAAAATCCCCCCCCGTTTAGGCTAGAAAGGCACATACCATCAGAATAGGGCACTTCTCACGTGGTGGATCCAGGAGGGCGAAGGGCGCTCCCCCCTAACATAGTCTAAAGTAGTGTAATTTTTTTAATTAACGCAAATTTGCGTTAATTAAGCATGCTCCTAACTCAAGTTTACCAGATCAACCTATTTTGCCCCCCCCCCCCTAAAAAAAATCCTGGATCCACCCCTGCACTTCTCCCCTGGAGGCTGTGTCGAAAGCATTTATACAATATTCCACAGGAATTAAATTTATCTGGGATTGGTAACCCAATAAATTGGCATTAAATAATTAAATTTAGTGTTTTATTTTGATCAAGGTGTGTTAAGGGAGGAGTTGAGTGTTGATAGTTAAGTTAGTGGTAGTAGGGTATATGATGTTATAGATGTGTTTTGTTTTTAAACCTCTTCTGAGGTTAATGTTTAGTTTTTTTGTGGGTTGTTTTGGTTATTCCTCCTCTATATCATGCTGTGGAATTTAGAGGGGATGTGTTTAGGTTAAGTGTTTTTTAAATAATTGATATTAAATGAATAAATAAGAAAATATAGCTTTTCTATTTATTGCTTCAGCATTTATCTTTTATAATCCATACCATTCTATTCTTTGCAATGTATTCTTTGCTTATTTTATTAAATAAGTAAAAATTCAATAAAAGTTTAGAAGCAGTTGACACAACTGTGTTTTACTATAAAACAATAAAGTAGAGACAACAGGGGCATTCCTTGTTTGACCATCCAGGGAAATCGAGATCTAAGGAAAGGGCCTCTAGGGAATACGTTTTCTACAAAGGATTTTCAAGTGCATTTCTTAGGAAATATACTAAATGAGTACTTCGTTATATTCCAGGAATTTTGAGTAGGTTCCCTACGGAAGAAAGCAAACAATTATTAGAAAACGGAACCAATTATCATTCCAATGTTTTGGAGCTCTTTTAATTTCGTCTAGCTTTGATCAAAAGATAATTAATACAACATTTGTAAGGTTCAGCACTGAATTTTTCTGAAAATTCTTCCCCAGCTCCCATGGCCGGGGGGCACCTCGGCTGGGGTGGGTGCCCATATTGATCAATTTATTTTATCTTAACGTATTCTAACGCCTAAAAAACCTTCGTTGTACAACCATTGTTGTTTAATAACAACACATGACACAATAACAACACATAACGCAAGAACAACACATAACACAATAACAACACATAACACATTAACAACACTTAACACAATAACAACACATAACAAGAAAAACGCACATTTTTTTTTAATTTTGGTTTGCTCCAATAAAATTCACGTTATGCCAAAACTTTTTCAACGCCAAAACTCAGTGGGGACCAAACAAAAATCAGGTTGTCCTTTAACGGAGTGAGGAGGGGTCACAAGGAAAGATTTAAAGTGACCTGACTTCAAAATAAAATAATCTTTTGTCCCCTAGACTAATTTGAAGTCTACCCTAAAACGACCACTTATAAAGATTTATCTTTTATTGATTTCAAAATTATGACGTTTTTAGCCGGTATCACATTTTTGTCAGTGTTGCCACCTTGAACCGTGAAAAACAAATAAGCACAACTGATTAATTATGTTTGACAACACTTTTCGTCTGTAAAACCACAAACATTAACAATACGTTGATTTTATAAGACAACTGCCTTTTCAAAGGAAAGATATACCTACTTAAGGCATACCTACCTAAGTTCCTGGCTCATTTCTGCTGATTTTTCAACCACGTTTTTTTTTCTTGAATTAATTTAAAAAACTTTTTCCACAAAATAAGTTTTTCAAAGAAAAGTAAAGAACTCCATTAAACAAAAAATAAGCAAAAATAAAATCAAATAATCTACCAAGCATGAAACTACCACAAATCAGCATCGATAAATAAATGAAACCCATAACGAACAGAAATTACAATAATTAACCGAGTCAAACTAAAAAACGAGCAGAAATTAACATAAGTTGGGCGCAAAACCCCTATGCCTTCCCAAGGCCAGAACAAAATTTGCACTTTACTGAAAAAATATAAATGTTTTTACTTCTATAAATTTAATAAATCAAATAATATTAACATTTTGATTACTAAATATCAGTATATATTTATATTCAACTGACAATGCACATTCATTTGTATTTTTTCAGCAAAGTGCAAATTTTGTTCTGGCCATGGTCTGGATCATAGGCAGCGCGCTAGCGCTGCCTATGATTGGCGCCTGCACAAGCTGCACTTGAAAATCTGCACAACTGCATATGGAGGTCTACTTCATTAAGAATGGAATTTCATATTTTTTCAAATTTTTAAAGACATATTCTGCTGTATAAGTTTCCACTAATCATTTCAGACAAACAGATGTTATTTTCATGTCCTTGGTACTTAGATGTATATGCTGTATAGATATATAACATGTATATGGATGTTTAACATGCTACCTAACCAGTTTAAACAATTAGCTTTGGTTTTCACTGTCCTTAGTACTTTAGAAGAGTGAAAATTCCAACGAAATAGTCAGTGGATCCTTGTCGGATACAGGCCGATTAGTGGGGCGATGAATTGTTTGATGTCGGAATAGCAACTGAATCAAACAGTTCGTGGTAACGAACTGTAAGTAAGGAGCGACCCGGCTCAATGGTAATCGAAACTCTAGAAAACGGTATTTGATACAAATACATACATCAAAAGAATTAGATTTTAATGCTGATTTCAAATATATAATTTTCATCAAGTTTAGTCCTACCCATCAAAAGTTACGCGCCTGAGAAAATTTGGCTGATTTTCGAAAAAAGGGGGAAAGACCCCCTAAAAGTTATAGAACCTTAATGAAAATCACACCATCATATTCAGCGTATTAGAGAACCCTACTGTAGAGGTTTCAAGCTCTTATCTACAAAAATGTGGAATTTTGCATTTTTTGCCAGAAGAAAGATCACGGGTGCGTGTTTATTTGTTTGTTTGTTTGTTTGTTTGTTTGTTTGTTTGTTTTTTTCCCAGGGGTGATCGTATCGACCCAGTGGTCCTAGAATATCGTGGGAGGGCTCATTGGAATGGAAATTAAAATTTCTAGTGCCCTTTTTAAGTGACCAAAAAAAATGGAGGGCAACTAGGCCCCCTCCCACGCTCATTTTATTCCCAAAGTCACCCAATAAAAATTTTTAGATAGCCATTTTGTTCAGCATGTTCGAAAATATTATAAGTATGTCTTTTAAGGATGACTTAATACCCCAAAGTTCCCAGGAGGAGGGCTGAAAGTTATGAACTTTACCCAATGTTAACATATAGTATTGGTTATTGGGAAGTATACCGACGTTATCAGGGGTGATATTTTCTGGTAGTGGGGGGTGGGGGGGGGGGTTGGTCGGGGGTTATGTGGGAGGATCTTTCCATGAAGGAAGTTTTCATGGGGGAAGGGACATTGCTATGAAGGGGACGCCGGACTTCCCAGCATTATTTAAAAAAAGATCAGAAATTAAATATAAAAAACAAGCTTTTCAGCAGCAACATCAAAACTTTAAACGAACAGAAAATATTACATATATGATTGGGTTCACCCCCTAGTCAATACCTCGCTCTTTAAGCCAAAGATTTTTTAGTACTTTCATAAGAGCTATTTATTCTAAGTAACGGCCTTTTTGATTAAGCAGTCATTTTTAAAGAATCTGAACAAAATTCGAACTTTAGCTTAAAGAGCAAGGTATTGACTAGGGAGCAAACCCCCTAATATACGTATTAAAAATATATGAATATAGAAGTTCGTTACGTAAGTTAATTCGTAAGTTACGTATATTTATTACTAATAAAAACGTTCGTAAATAAAATTAAAAAAGTTTCGAGAAAGCCATTTAACCAAATAAAATTAAAATTAATATGCAAATTTTGTTTTAATTATTCATGCACGGTGAGCCAAAATCAAAACCTGCATTAATTCAAAAACGTTCACAAATTAAATAAAAAAAAACAAGTTTTTTTTTAACTGAAAGTAAGGAACGACGTTAAAACTTAAAACGAACAGAAATTATTCCGTATATGAAAGGGGTTCTCCCCTCCTCAACGCCTCGCTCTTTACGCTAAAGTTTTTTATTGTTTTAAAAAATAAAGCTGTGAGACAGAGTCAAACTTTTGCGCAAAGAGCGAGGCGTTGAGGAGGGGACAGCCCCTTTCATATACGGAATAATTTCTGTTCATTTTAAGTTTTAACTGTTTTTTTTTATTTTTTTTACAACAAAGATAACTATACGTATTGATAAAAATTTCCGCTTGGAAATAATTTTTGAGACTCACTGCTGTATAAGGCATAAAATTCAGAAGTAAAGCCCTAGACAATTTCTTTACGAGGTATTTTGTTGGGGAGAGGGTTCTGGGATTATAAAAATACACATAGGAAAATATAATACTTTTTGTGTACCTGCCCATAGGACAGAGGGATATATAGCACATATGATTGTCTGTTGTCCGAGAAGATCAGAATGGGGGGGGGGTTGAATTTTGAGATGCAGAGTTCTGAAACTCGGTTTCAATCACGTATTGGTACAGATAGGAAGCATTAAAAATTAGTTTCATTTATATCATTTGACTGATTATTTGTATTATTCAGATTTTAATTATTTATTTACTTTGCGCATGGTAATATTACCTTTTACTTCTAGTTATTTTTTTGTGTCGACATAAATCAAGATAGGGCTGGGGGCATGTTGGGAAAGAGAAAAATTTGATCATTCTTGCGCTTGAAACATAGTTTTTATTGAATCTAAAGATAAACCGGACTAATTTGTCGGTTATGCATCGTAAACATAATGTAGTCTGGTCAAACAGTTCGTGGTAACGAACTGTAAGTAAGGAGCGACCCGGCTCAATGGTAACCGAAACTCTAAAAAATAGGATTTTGATACCAATAGATACATCAAAAGAATCAGATTTTAGTTCTGATTTCAAATATATAAGTTTCATTAAGTTTAATCTTACCCATCAAAAGTTACGTGCCTGAGAAAATTTGGCTGATTTTCGAAAAAAGGGGGAAAGACCCCCTAAAAGTTATAGAACCTTAATGAAAATCACACCATCATATTCAGCGTATCAGAGAACCCT
>JAQQPU010028904.1:0-10341 GCA_029168905.1 Artemia sp. Kazakhstan ARC1039
TTTTATTGGATTTCCATTACTAGCGTTGTTCAATTTCCTAGGTCTACATTCTAATATCTAGTTCTCAGGATTCAGTTTCCCTTTCTTCTTTCTGAAGCATCAAGTACCAAAAATTAATCTCATTTATTTTACAAGAACAAAAAATTTCTCCCAGATAATGTGACAACTCTTAACGGCTGCATTTTTTCATGGTGGAAATCAGTAAATCAATGGCGTTGTAGCAGGCCGACAGAAGACACTTGAGTAAGAAATATCTTCCAGTCAGGAAAACAGTTACTCATGGACCTGAAATGAAGATGAAGTCAAATCGAGGTACAAATAAAAGAAAGACTTCTCCCCTTTTTTCTACCTCCAGAGCTGAACGGTTGCAATAATAATACCTCGAATCCTGTCTTTTCTGAACACCTTTGACTTACTCATCAGATCTCATCAAATCTCTTGTTCGCCACCTCCTCAAATCTATGAGTTATAAAGTTGAAACCTTGCAAAATACATCTTCTGCTTAGATGAAGTACAACAAAATTGTTTTCAGCTTCACAACTTTGCTCAATCCCAATTTATAAGGTTTTAAAGATATACAAATACATTTCCTAAATTTTAAAGAAAATAACATTGATACGGCTTAAAATTCTACTCAAATAACAAAAATTGCATTTCTGGAACTAAAACTTGAGAAAAAAAAATTGACAACTGAAAATTAAGGTAAAATATTGGTTTGTCGAAATTTCAATAAGTATACACCTGTCATGTATGCAAATTTAAGGGCCCTTTAGAGGAAGAAGGGGTGTAGGTAGGTTCTTCAAAATACCTTCCCGGGACATACTTTGGTACTTACATACTATCTGGAACATACGCGCTATATTATATAGGGAAGATGCGGGTTTCTTTCGATTTTTTTTCAATGAAGAAATAGATTGTTTAGCGTGGTTTGTTATTGGGTTTAAATTATTTAAACTATTGTTTTATGGGGCTTAGGGGAAAAAGATACCTAGGTTTTGTTAGGTTAGGCATTTAATATATGCTATGCTTTATCCCCTACCCCCTCCCTCTAATGTGCACATATATAGCCTAAATTTGTTTCTAAACTATTATATTTTTATCCTATTTTGTTTTACTTCATTAGCATCAACCAAACTTCATTTTTCGCTTGTGTTAGTAGGGAAAGGGGTACCAGCCCAGAACTAAATGGCTGCTGTCATCTATAATTGAGTCTAACACTGACGGAACATAATTTATTCAAGGATTATTGATCCACTAAGGGGAGAGAATTTCTGAGAAATTGATTTGCATAATCGAGGGGAACTAGATTTCTTAGAAATTGATTACATAATTGGCAGAAAATTATTGATCCACGAAAGGGGAATTAAGAAACAATATGGCTTCTTTGATCTTTAGGTCTGAGAGATAAATGGTCTTTAGCGATAGAGATAAATTGATATTATATTTTTAAATATGGCTTCTCTGATCTTTAGGCTTAGTGATAAATTCGGGAATTCTATCGAATCCATAATAGTGTAAGTAGGAACACCTTAAATATTTTTTCAGAAATTCAAGACAGATTGAATATATTTAACGCGGGAAATGCTTTCCTAGGAATTTCAAATGTGACAGCGCAGGGATATCGAAACAAAGGAACACGCAGAAATTACTTTTAAGGGATTATTTGGGTGAAACAGTTTGAGACATTTTAGAAGATGATTTGGGCGAAACAGTTTGAGACATTTTAGAAGATGATTTGGGGTGAAACTCTGTGGTCGTTATAATACACAAGTTCCATTTGAACAATGTTGTGAGGTCCTCTACCCCAACCTCAAAGGACCCCATCCCCCAGAACCCCAAAGGGCCCCATCCCCGCGGGAAACTTTTTCATAGTTTCTTGAATGAAATTTCAGTATTGTGTATTCAAAATGTGAATTCAAAAAAGAGTTCGTTACTAAATTACAACTTTTTTCATAATTTCATGAATGAAATTTCTGTATTGTGCATCCAAGAGGTGAATTCAAGAATGAGTTTGTGACTAACTTACAACTTTTTTCATAATTTCATGAATGAAATTTCTGTATTGTGCATCCAAGAGGTGAATTCAAGAATGAGTTTGTTACCTACTTACAATTTTGTCATAATTTCTTGAATAAGATTTCTTGAATGAAAGTTCCGTATTGAGTATCCAAGAAGTGAAAACAATAAAGAGTTTATTACTTACTTGCAATTTTTTCATAATTTCTTGAATGAAATATCTGTATTGTGTATCCAAGAGGTGAAATCAATAAAGGGTTTGTTATTTAATTAAAAATATTTTCATAATTCCTTGAATGAAATTTCCGTATTCTGTATCCAAGAGGGGACTTCAATAAAGAGATTGTTACTTACTTATAATTTTTCATAATTTATTGAATGAAATTCCTGCATCGTGTATCCAAGAGGTGAAAACAATAAAGAGTTTGCTACATATTTGCGATTTTTCATAATTTCTAGAACAAAATATCTGTATTGTGTATCCAAGAGATGAAATAAATAAAGTTTGTTACTTATAATTTTTTTTTAAAATTTCTTGAATGAAATGTCTGTATTGTGTATCCAGGAGGAAAATTTAAGAAAGAGTTTGTTACTTACTTACTTACAATTTTTTCATAATTTCTTCAGTGAAATTGCTATATTGTCTGTCCAGGAAGCAAATTCAAGAAAGTTTGTTTACAGTTTTTTTCCTGAATTAAATTTCTGTATTGTGCATCCAAACGGCGAAT
The DNA here is from genome assembly GCA_029168905.1 of Artemia sp. Kazakhstan ARC1039. NCBI lineage: Eukaryota > Metazoa > Arthropoda > Branchiopoda > Anostraca > Artemiidae > Artemia > Artemia sp. Kazakhstan ARC1039. The sequence goes on from JAQQPU010028904.1 coordinate 2,745, forward strand.
TCTAGAAGGATTTCGTTACATACTTAGAATTTTGTCATAATTTCTTGAATGAAATGTTTGTATTGTGTATCCAGGGGGCAAATTCAAGAAAGAATTTGTTTTTTGCAATTTTTTTACAGTTTCTTAAATGAAATTTCCGGATCGTGTATCCCAGATGTGACTTCGGGAAAGAGTTTGTTGCTTACTTACAATTTTTTCATAATTTCTTGAATGAAATAACTGTAGTGTATCCAAGAGGTGAAATCAATTATAAGTTTGTTACTTACCAATATTTTCATAATTTCTTGAATGAAATTTCCATATGGTGTATCCAAGAAGTGAAAACAATAATGAGTTTGTTACTTACTTAGAATTTTTTCATAATTTCTTGAATGAAATTTCCTTATTGTGTATCCAAGAGGTGAAATCAATAATGAGTTTGTTACTTAGTTGCGATTTTTTCATAGTTTCTTGAATGAAATGTCTTTATTGCGTATCCAGGGGGCAAATTCAATAAATAGATTTTTACTTATTTGCGATTTTTTCATAATTTCTTGAACAAAATATATATATTGTGTATCCAAGAGATGAAGCCAATAAAGAGTTTGTTACTTACTTACTTACAATTTTTTCATAATTTCTTGAGTGAAATTGCTATATTGTCTGTCCAGGAAGTGAAAACAATAAAGAGTTTGTTACAGTTTTTTTTTCATAAATTCCTGAATTAAATTTCTGTATTGTGTATCCAGGGAACAAATTCAATAAAGAATGTTACATACTTAGAATTTGTCATAATTTCTTGAATGAAATGTTTGTATTGTGTATCCAAGAAGTGACTTCAAGAAAGAGTTTGTTACTTACTTACAAATATTTTCATAATTTCTTGAATGAAAAATCTGTATTGTATGTCCAAGAGGTGACTTCAAGAAAGAGAGTTTTACTTACTTGGAATTTTTTCATAATTTCTTGAATGAAATTTCTGCATCGTGTATCCAAGATGTGACTTCAAGAAAGAGATTTTTACATATTTGTGATTTTTTCATAATTTCTTGAACAAAATATCTGCATTTTGTGTTCAAGAGATGAAATCAATAAAGAGTTTGTTACTTATTTACATTTTTTTATAATTTCTTGAATAAAATTTCTGTATTGTGTATCCAGGAGGAGAATTCAAGAAAGTTTGTTACTTACTTACTTACAATTTTTTCATAATTTCTTGAGTAAAATTGCTATATTGTCTGTCCAGGAAGCGAATTCAAGAAAGAGTTTGCTTACAGTCTTTTTTCATAAATTCCTGAGTTAAATTTCTGTATTGTGCATCCAAACGGCAAATTCAAGAAAAATTTTTTTACATACTTAGAATTTTGTCATAATTTCTTGAATGAAATGTTTGTATTGTGTATCCAAGAGGTGAAATCAAAAAAGATTTTGTTACTTACTTAAAAGTATTTTCATAATTTCTTGAATGAAATAACTGTATTGTGTATCCAAGAGGTGAAATCAATAGAGTTTGTTACTTACTTAAAATTTTTCATAATTTCTTGAATGAAATATCTGTATTGTGTATCCAAGAGATGACTTCAATTATGAGTTTGTTACTTACTTACAATTTTTTCATAATTTCTTGAATGAAATTTCCGTATTGTGTATCCAAAAGGTGACTTCAAGAAAGAATTTTACTTACTTACAATTTTTTCATAATTTCTTGAATGAAATAACTGTATTGTGTATCCAAGAGGTGAAATCAATAAAAAGATTTTTACTTACTTACAAATATTTTCATAATTTCTTATAGGAAATTTCTGCATCGTGTATCCAAGAGCTGACTTCAAGAAAGAGATTTTTACTTACTTACAATTTTTATATAATTTCCTGAATGAAATTTCCGTATTGTGTATCCAAGAGGTGAAATCAGTAAAGTTTGTCACTTACTTAGAATTTTTTCATAATTTCTTAAATGAAATGTCTGTATTATGTATCCAAGAGGTGAATTCAAGAAAGAGATTGTTACTTACTTACAATTTCTTCATTATTTCTTAAATGATATATCCGTATTGTGTATCCAAGAGGTGAAATCAGTAAAGAGTTTGTCGCTTACTTGCAATTTTTCCATAATTTCTTGAATGAAATATCTGTATTGTGTATCAAGGCAGCAAATTCAATAAAGAATTTGTTACTTACTTACAATTTCTTCATAATTTCTTGAATGAAATATCCGTATTGTGTATCCAAGAGGTGAATTCAAGAAAGAGATTGTTACTTACTTACAATTTCTTCATAATTTAATAAATGAATAGAACTATTCAATAGAATAAAGACGGGTTAAGCTTAAAGATATTTATTGCTTAAACATATTAAAAGATTTTTTGAAAAAAAAGACGATGATAAAGAATTTATTCACTCTGATACTTAGATTTTTTGAATGTTATCTGATATATTAGACAAAAGGAAGTTGATAATGAATTTATCCACTCTAATACATAGATTTTGACAATGCTATCCAACGTATCCGAGAAAGGATGTTGATAGAAAAAATTTATTCACTCTGATACTTAGATTTTGTCAATGTTATTCCATGTGTCTGACAATAGATGTATGCAAATTCCTTTTCTTACATCTCCGATGTTTTAATAGACATTCTAAACGTTTGATATGCTAGCATACTCTAAAAATAATGAACACATAACAATGTAATGCATAATATATTTTTAATGAAATAATGTCATGTAGAATATTAATACAAAAAATATAATATGATACATTATTAATATCAACGAGCAACTTTGGACATTTTAAATCTGTTCCATAAAATAGTTCCCCATGTTCTCTCTTGATATTGTAGCTATCGTAGTAATTTTTGTTGCCGGTTATCTATTTCTTTGTTCTTCACTTTCGTTTTTGACTCATTATAATCGTCGTTTTTGCTAGTTTTCTAACCGCATATTTTTTATTCTTCATTTTTATTAATTCAGATATTTTTCCAATGCCCTTTGCCCTACCTGCTTGGATTGTTCTTGTCACATTTGACGGTCTAGGTTGTTCATTTTCACCTATTATGAATTATATTTCTAAAGCTGTTCTCTTGATCTTGTCTGATTTGATAGTCCATTTATTTCATAATGAGCAATTGTTAGTTTACGTTTTGTCCTCTAGTTATTACGAAACTGCTGATAATACCTTTTGTAAATGGAATTGTTATATTTATTATTTATTTTTACATCCGTCCTAGATTATAAAAACAATAGAACCACTCCTGAGGTGAAAATGAGGTATTTGTGCTTTTGAAATGTGCTCAAAAATATGACATTACTTTTATGAATTTTTTTCCCTAAATTAAGGCTTACACGTAAAAAATTTACACGTACATACATGAATAAATAAATAAATAAACTTACAATTATTTATCGTTTAAAAAATGCAAAAAAATTTATTCAACATAAATTTACGTCATAGAATATAAATACTTGAATTTACGTTTTTCTAAGTTTTTGTTCTCTAAATTGTTCTAAAATTATCAGAAAATCTAATTTCCTTGTGTCTTCACTTTCAATCGGTATAATTGCTTAACTATTTAATCTACATCTGATTCATTGTTGATACAAGATAGTTTTTTTTATTACTTTTAGCCTGAAAAATGATCTCTTTCTAGGAGCAAGGCTGACAGGAATTGTTAAGAATGCTTAATAATTTCGAAAAAATTGTGTTCATTTTGATGGGTGACCTTGGGAAAAAAATGAGCGTGGGAGGGGGCCTAGTTGCCCTCCATATTTTTGGTCACTTAAAAAGGGCACTAAAAATTTTAATTCCCGTTCCAATGAGCCCTCCAACGATATTCTAGGACCACTGGGTCAATACGATCACCCCTTGAAAAAAAATAAATAAATAAACACGCATCCGTGATCTTTCTTCTGGCAAAAAAAGAGAAACAATTCCACATTTTTGTAGATATGGGCTTGAAACCTCTGGAGAAAGGTTCTCTGATACACTGAATATGATGGTGTGATTTTCATTAAGGTTCTATAACTTTTAGGTGGTCTATCCCCCTTTTTTCTAAAATCTGGCAAATATTCTCAGGTGCGTAACTTTTGATGGGTAATACTAAACTTGATAAATCTTATATATTTGAAATCAGCATTAAAATCTGATTCTTTTGATGTATCTATTGGTATCAAAATTACATTTTTTAGAGTTTCAGTTACCATTGAGCCGGGTCGCTCCTTACTTACAGTTCGTAACCACGAACTGTTTGAAAAGCCATTCATTACTTACAAATGAATCAAAATTTCAAAAAAGATCATTTCTTGTGTAGGTACGATAAATGGTATTATAAACTAGGTTTGTTTTCATTCCAAAAATTTTAGGAAGAATTACCTGAATTCTCCTACAGAACTGTTTAACAATAAGTAATCCTTCTCTTAATATACATCTTTGAGTGGTTCCAGAACCGCACACCTACACTTCTCCAACCACTAAGTGGCAAGGGGTTGGGGTAAGGAGCGTAATTTCCTATGGGACAGAGGGAGCAACTGCCTCTCCCAGAACACAGTTTTCCCCCAAACACCAGTCCCCCCAGGTGAAATTTAGTTTCTCGAAATATGTTGTCAAAACTAATATAAAACTGCATAATTCAAGCATCCACTGAAAAAGGTCAGTTTTCTTTAGTACGTCTTTACCTTTTGTATTACTATATTGCTCGTTTTTAAGTTTTATCTGTCAATTTCACTTGGTTTGGGAAAATTTGCTCCAGATTTTACACACACCCCGCACAGGATTTTGACAAAATTACGCCATACGTTGGGGTATGGATTTAGTGATCTACTAAGAATGTCTTTCCAAACCCTGAACTGTATGACCTCTATTCCCTTTTGAATCAAAATGCTTGAAAAAATACCTTCTTGGGACAAGCTTTAAAAAATGAGTGCATCACATTTATAAAAACAGGGAAATTATTTGAAAATGATCATATAGAAGGGGACAAAACTAAGATTGAAAAAAAAAACAATTAGAAATCGATCCCCGAGACACTCTAATTTGAAGTACAAGGCTGCACTAACAGAACCTCACCTCTAATAATCTGATTTGATATATTGTTTTTTTACCTTAATTGCGTAGCTTATTAAGGGGGCTTGGAGGAGGAACACACGGGAGGTGTTCTTGCAAGCCTCTAGTAAGTGTTTTGAACCATAATTATAACAATGATGATATCGTTTAATACTTCCAAGCTTTTCAAAAAGTTCGTGGAAACAAACAGTAAGAGGCGACCCGGCTCAATAGTAACCGAAACTCTAAAAAACGGAATTTTGATATCAATAGATACATTAAAAGAATTGAATTTTTATGCTGATTCTAGATATATATTTTTCATCAAGTTTAATCTTACCCATCAAAAGCTACAAGCCTCCGAAAATTTGCCTTCTTTTCGAAAAAAGGAGGAAATTCGTTTTAATATTAAGCCAATAATTTTAATATTTCGTATAAAATCTATATTAAAGCTTAAACAACATCCACGTCGTAAGCAAAATCCAAATTTCTCATTGTAAAATAGGATGAAAAAGTGCTGTTTGGTTCTTTTTTTGTCCTGAATTCTATATCAAACATCAAAATAAAGATATCGCTTTCTGAAACCAAAATTAAACCTTCCAGTCGTAAGGACAAATACACAAAGAAAAACTGTTTTGTTATTCTTCACAAAATTTCAATAAGTTCTCTCGAAAATAGAAAAAAGACTAATAATGGGTAAATTGAATACACCCAAAGAAAAAGGAAAATTTATGACAAATGCTTTAGAAAAGTTACTCAAAAAGGGAAGATTTACAGCCCTACTCTCCCCTCATGAAAATATATAAGAAAAGTTAAAATTTTCCACGTATTTTTGCACATGAAAAAGCAAGACATAAAACATTCTAGAAAAAACAACAATAACAAACGACATAATTTGTATGTATCCTGAGAACCAAAGAACATGGGAATAATCAGAGTGAAATGAAGATATAATAACAGGTAAAGCTTTCATAGAAAAGTTGAAAAAAAGTTCCTTCCATAAGAAACATATATACCCCCAGAGCATAGCTCACAACCCTTGCCCTGAGGGCTACCTTGTACTTTAATTTGTACTTTACTAAAAAAAATTCATATGAATTTACTTTAAAATAATATACATTGTCAGTTTAATATACATATGCTGATATTTATGCCTTAAAATCTTAATTATTTTTTGTTTTCCTAAAGTTATAAGAGTGACAGCATTTAAAAGATTTTTTTTTCAGTAAAGTACAAATTATATTCTGGCTTTTAGAAAGCATAAGGCTTATAGCCCTACTCAGATTAATTTCTGCTCGTTTTGAATTTGACTAATTTTAATTTCTATTTGTTTTGGGATTCATTTATTTATTGATACTGATTTGTGGTAGTTGTTTGCTTGGTAGATTATTTGATTCTATTTTTGTTCATTTTTGGTTTAACGGAGTTTTTACTTTTTTTTAAAACTTCATTTTGTGCGAAAAGTTTTTTTGGTTAAATTAAATCCGTTTTATATTGACATAGTCTTTTTCAGGGAGAAAGACTGAGCCTCTTCTGAAGTTAAACAACCATCCCTTCATTAAAAACCATTAATATTCCCTGGGCATAACTTACAGCCCTTGCCCCTAATCTCTGTGGTTTGTTTCAACCCCAAAATTCTTGTTATATTCTTGATATTTAGACTATTCTGAATAGAATGGCTATCGCAAAATTTCTATTAGACGCATTTCGGGACAATATGAAGTATGTGTAGGGGTGAGAGTGTAACTGTTTTCTGACCACTTCGACTCTTAAAAAAAGCACTAGAGCGTCTGGTTACCAGTCCAATAAGCCCTCTTTGAAGTTTATATTACCAAACTTTCTATAAAAACCCTATATGTCCCAGGGCAAAACTTAAAACCCTTGCCCTGAGGGCTGGGGGAATTTGTTATCCTCAAAGACATAATTTCCAGACCTTTCCGATAGGCTTAACAAAATTGCTATATCAAAATTTTGAAAAACAGCTTGCTCTTGCCGTGGCTAAATTTGATGAGGAAGCTGCCATGAGAAATAAGTCCCAGAAACAACTTCGTGAGCAAAAGTCTCAACTTGCTGAGATCACTGAGGACTTAGAAGTGGAAAAAGCTGTTCGGTAAAAGGCTGAACAAAATGTTCATGACCTAAATGAAGAATTAGAGACTATTAAGAAAAAACTCCTTGACTCTTTCAACGCAACTGCTGCGCAGCAAGAGCTGAGAACTAAGTGCGAACATGAATTAGTATCAATGAAAAAGACCCTTGAGGAAGAGTCTGGTCATCACGAGGGCCAGTTAATGGAAATAAGGAACAAACAAAGTCAAGAGCTGGCAGTTTTGCATGAACAAATGGACGAAGCCAACAAAATAAATGCAGCTTTGGAAAAAGCCAAGGCAACTTTGGAGGCTGAAAATGCAGATATGGCCAAGGAGATCAAGTTGATTGAAACATCCAAAGCTGAGACGGATAAAAAGAGAAAACACCTCGAGTCACATCTATCTACTGGAGAAAAACAGCTTGCTCTTGCCGTGGCTAAATTTGATGAGGAAGCTGCCATGAGAAATAAGTCCCAGAAACAACTTCG
>JAQQPU010028905.1:0-10340 GCA_029168905.1 Artemia sp. Kazakhstan ARC1039
ATTTGCAAGGATTTCTAAGGTTTGTTCAGAATTTCATTATTAAAATTCTTTTCTTGCCGTCTACATCTCTCTTAGTATCAACTTTTTAGTATACTATAAAGTTAGACTCTATTTTAAACTGACAACACTGTTCAAACAACACTTGTGTATTATACAGAACACATCGAAGAAGTAAAGCTAGGTCTAGTCATAAGACCATTTTATCATCGTTAACCCTTTCCATAGATTGATATTGTTCCAAATCTATAATAAATACCTCACTTTTTGCAATGTGCACGTCAAACTGTACTGCATATTTTTGTGCAATTCCATGTGTACTTTCAATCAATAGCAAAAACCAGTCTGATTGTGTTATACAATCTCGACTATAGTTTCAAAACGCGTTTGACCTCTTTATAAGCTGCTCGCTTTTTACAATGTGCACGTGAAACTGTACTGCATATTCTTGTGCAATTCCATGTGTACTTTCAATAGCAAAAACCAGTTTGATTGTGTTATACAATCTCGACTATAGTTTCGAAACGTGTTTGACCACTTTATAGGTTTGCACGCTTTTTGCAATGTGCACGTGAAACTGAACTGCCTCAGGCGTAGGTTTCAAACTTTATACACTATCACGATGAACGAAGTTGCTAGACATGTTTTTTTTATCACTTTGTTTGGAAAGGTACCAAGGGAACATAAGGCAAGCAAATAGCATGTAGTTTCAAAACATGTTTAATCACGTGTAGAGGTCCCATAGAATAACATAGGAAGGAACATAGTGTCCCCAAATAGCATTGGAAGGAACATAGTGTCCCCAAATAGCATGGGAGGGAACATAAGCTCCTGGAATAGCATAGGAAGGAACATAATCTATGCAAATAGCACAGGAAGGAACATAATGTACTAGAATAGCACGGGAAGGAGCATAAGCCAAGCAAATAGTACAGGAACGAAATTAGTGTACTAGAATAGCATGGGAAGGAACATAGTGTACTAGAATAGCATGGGAAGGAACATAAGCTCCTGGAATAGCATAGGAAGGAACATAGTGTCCCCAAATAGCATTGGGAGGAACATAGTATCCCCAAATAGCATTGGAAGGAACATAGTGTCCCCAAATATCATTGGAAGGAACATAGTGTCCCCAAATAGCATGGGAAGGAACATAGTGCCCCCAAATAGCATTGGAGAGAACATAGTGTCTCCAAATAGTATTGGAAGGAACATAATGCCATAGAATAGCATAGGAAGGAATATAGTGTCCCCAAATAGCATTGGAAGGAACATAAACTCCTGGAATAGCATAGGAAGGAACCTAATGCCCTAGAATAGCATAGGAAGGAACATAATGCCATAGAATAGCATAGGAAGGAACATAAACCCTTAGAATAGCATAGGAAGGAACATAAACCCTTAGAATAGCATAGGAAGGAACATAAACCCTTAGAATAGCATAGAAAGGAACATAAACCCTTAGAATAGCATAGGAAGGAACATAAATCCTTAGAACAGCATAGGAAGGAACATAAACCCTTAGAAGAGCATAGGAAGGAACATAAACCCTTAGAATAGCATAGGAAGGAACATAAACCCTTAGCATAGCATAGGAAGGAACATAAACACTTAGAATAGCATAGGAAGGAACATAAACCCTTAGAATAGCATAGGAAGGAACATAAACCAAGCAAATCTATAAGTACATGCTCTGGAAAGGTGCCAAGGACCGTAAAGTAAGCAAATAGCACAGGAAGGAACATAAACCAAGCAAATCATAAGTACATGCTCTGGAAAGGTGCCAAGGAACGTAAAGTAAGCAAATAGCACAGGAAGGAACATAAACCAAGCAAAATGGTACATAGCACTCTACTCTTTTCACGGGTAGACAAAGAATAATCACCTACGGAACAAGTACTGACAAAACCACTTGGTCGGCTCACCAATAAGTGCGCAAATAAGTGGGAGGAGCTTTTTGTTCGCACCAAGAATGAAGAGCAAGAAATCATCTGCGGTAAACTTACTGGTATATTATATAAACTGTGATTAGCACTAACCAAACTTGACTTTTTAGTTAGGCCCATATAATAGGAAAGTATTGTTTCCACTTCAATTTTTTCAAATCCCTGAAAGGCTGGTGGAAAATTCCTAGTAATCCCTATTTTCAATACCCAAATCCCAACGTTTCCCCATTTTCTGACTTCTTTCCAAGTTACAAGTAAAGCCTTATTATGCTGACTTTTAATGATTGGAACATGGTCTGGTAAAACTTCAGAATAAATTAGCTGCCTGAAACGGCTAAATTTTAAATTGAATTTAAAATAAAATGAAAGAAATCTCCCCTGACCTCATTCAATTGCTGGCAAATCTATTTTTCGCTTCTTTGCCTTATTCATTTGTTCTTATGCGGCAGCCTGATTTATGTGCTAATTTTGTGATTTTTTTCAAGAATCTAGTGATTTCTTTTTCACCGGATTTTAGCCCCTAAAGAGCCTTCTAGGAGACAATTCTAGGTGTTTACTACCCCCCCCCCCCCTTGGAAAATAGTATTTTCTAAATTTGAGAGACTTCAGACAATTTTAGCATAAGCACAACTGAATATCTAAAATAAAGTCAAAACGAACATAATGAGTGAAAAAGCGACCGGTTGGGTATCAGCCCACCTAGGATCTTTAGAAGCCATCTCAACTTCCCCCGCCCCAAAAGTATAACATGAAATAAATATGATATTTCAAGGCTAAACTTAAACAACTTGGCTGTTTTATAATATAACAATATCTTTTGAGTTCATTTGCGGAAAAATTCTACTTTAGCTACTTTTGGCTAGTTTAGAAAGGGGTTAGGTTAGGAAAATGAAACTTTCAGGATGGGTCTACAGGCTAAAGTATGTCACGGGAAGGTATTCTGTAGTACTTACCTGCACTCCATGTCCCTCTAGAGGGTCCTGATCTTTAATGACCTTTCAAATTTTGCGGGTCTATCCAAGTCCGACCAAAACCTGAACGTTTGTCAATCGCTAATACCGAATCCCACCATTATATCCAAAATTCCTATTTCCGTAACAAAAATCCAAAGGCTCGGCAAGAAGAAAAGTGAAAAATCCAAATTTAAAGTAGAAATAAAGTACTAAATAAAATAGTACTAGTACTATATATTAGTAGAAATAAAGTAGGTCTAAAAATATTATAGGAGAAAGATTAAAAATAAAGTAGTCTACTCTAAAATATAGTACAAATGGAAGCACTGCTATGACAGGCAAAGTAGATGTAAATTGATAACGTAGGACCAACGAATTTGTCATACCTAGGGGATAATTAGAAAGAGACGACAATGTGACAACTGACAAAGCATAAACTGCAAGATATATATACTTATGCTGTGGTGATTCTGGTGAGTGACACCGCATTGGTGAAAGTCTGATGGTGAGTATTCAGTTTATTTTATTAATATGGATAATTTGTGTCTTATGTTTCCCAGAATGTTTCAAATAGTCTATTCTTATAAAAAAAGAAAGTTTCTTGGTTCTAATGTAGTGGCTTGCTCCTCCAGAAGGATACACAATAAAATTCTCAAATTTCTTCCTATATAATTTCTAATAGCAGGTCAGTTTACTCTAACCCCCCCCCCTACTGCTTAAACATGTGGTCCAAACTATATACTCTCCAGGAATTTCAGACAGCAAAAAAATAAGGAATCAAATGGTGCTATTATATCCTTCTGGGGACCAACTAGTAAACTACAACTGTTTTCTGAAATGAAAGTAGAGCAACATTAAAACTTAAAAGGAATATAAATGATTCCATGGTAAATTTGGGGCAGTTTTTATTACTAAGGTGAACATACTACTCGGTGCCTTTTTATATGCTCTTTCCGAATTGGTCATGAAAAAATTCATTATTTGGGCATGAATGTATTCATAGCATAAAGCCCTCCGGCGATAAATTGGTGGTGCGGATTGATCAGACTGCTGCTAAGGACTTTTGCGATTCTGTTCCCTCTATAATGAGCAACTGTGACGTCAAAGTAAATGAAACAAAATATATAGGTATTGTGAAAGGTTTATCAAATGCCTTTGACGTGAGCATGCTAATTGGCTGTTGCAATATTAAGGATGCAAAACGAATTGGCAATTCTTTTGCTGCTAAAGTGTTTATTGAAAATGCAATTGCTCTTGCTAATGAACTGAAGCTTTACGTGAAAGTTGGTTATGAGATTTTCCCTGTTCATGAGTTCCAGCGTCCACAGAGGTGCTGCTATAATTGCCAATCGCCTAATCACCTGAAGTCGTCTTGTAATAACCCTAAACGTTGCTCCCGATGTGCAGAAGAGCATGAATCGTCGCGCGATTCCCCGTGCCAGGCTACCCCTAAATGTGCTAATTGTCATGGAAATCATGTTCCATTTTCTCTAAAATGCCGAATCCTTCGTTATGCTGTAGCTAAATGTTCTAGTCAGCTAAGAAAATGACTATTAAAATCGAACTTTCTATATGTTCATTCAACATTAACAAAACGAAAGATAAGGATGATTCTTTGAACCAGAAACTATCTAATTTCGACATTTTGTTTCTACAAGAACATCTTTTGCCTTTGGCGAGTTTGAACTCCCTTCGCAGGAGTAAAGAACACTTGGTTTTCGCTAGAAGTGCCCGAAAAACTTCTGGGAGACCTTCAGGCGGGCTGGCCTGCGTATTAAAACATAAACTACTCCCGCTATCCCCTGTGTGTTATCGTGAATGTGATTATTTCATTGCAATCCGTCTTGCTAACCTAGTTCTTATTAATGTATACCTCCCTTGCGACCAAAGATCATTTTCCTCTCTAACAAAGTATACTAAAGCATGTGCATCGCTAAAGACCCTTCTTATTAGTCTTGAGAGTAATGGATTGGATTGATCCTTTTAGGCGATATGAACTGTGATATAAACTCTACCTCAACACGAACTGATTTATTTTTGGATTCGCTACCTAGTGGCTATCGGTTTCTGGAAAAAGATGCATCCCATTCATACATACATAATAGCGGTTCATTGTCTGATATTGATCACTGTGTTGTTTCTGCTGGTGTTTCTATTAGTGATATTCACATTGACCAGGATGAACTTGATTATGACCATCTGCCCCTTTCAGCCACTGTCACCATCAATACGACTCGGGCTGAACAGAACTTATGTACTAATTACAAAAAGTGGATAGCTAAAAGAGACTGGAATAAAGCGGACTGGCCTCTATATCTATCTACCCTTGCTCTTCTTCTGTCTACGATTAAAGTTCCATTTAATTTACTCTGTACCAGTGTTATATCCCCACAAGCTCGAGTTCGGCTGAATATATATTACAACCAGATTGTTTCCTGTCTGAAAAAAGCTGAAGAAGTGGCTGTCCCGCTTTGTCGTTTTAAGCTTAAGACTAGAGGCTCAATATGGAAATCTGACCCTGATTTAAAAATTGTGAAAAATCGTGCAAAATTGTGGCTTAGAATTTGGGTAGCGTGCGGCCGCCCTTTAAGGGGTCACCTTTTTTACATTAAACAGAAAACGAAGTTGGAGTTTAAACGTTATCTTCGTAAAGTAAGGTACAATGGTGTAGAATTTCAGAAGACCTCTAGTCAGTGGAAACAAGTGATTAATGTTGCGAAATTTGATTCACCTCCTAATGCCGATAGGATCCCTAATGCCTCTTGGATTAATCATTATAATAAGATTTTTAATATTATGAATTACGCGGTTCACTCAGTTTGTTAGCCTCTGTTTTTATGTATAACCTGCGAAAATTTACCAAGGCCATGTGCCTCCCGTTTCTGCTGACCGTGTGATTCGTTGTGTTAAGAATTTAAAATCTAAATCATGTGATATTGATGGTATTAGTGTTTTTAACCTTCATATTCATTCGAAAGAATTGATTTATCATTTGCAGTTATTATTTCAAATTTGTCTGTGTACGTCTTTGGTGCCTGATTCTTTTTTGTGCGGGAGTGTCACTTCGATTCTTAAACGTGGGAAAGATCCGACTAATTGCGCATCATATAGACCTATTACGGTAGCCTGTTCGCTGAGCAAAGTTTTTGAATATGTCCCGCTTCCTGAAATTCTTCCAAATGTTGATTTTGTGTCCAATCAATTTGGGTTTAAACCAAATATAGGATGCCAACATGCGCATCGAATTCTTACTTCTTTTTTAATTCAAGCACAAAAAGATGGATCTGAAGTTCATTTATGTGCGTTGGATATTTCAAAAGCTTTTGATTCGGTTTGTCACAGCCAACTATGGTATTCTCTTACCCAGCTTGGAGTGAATTCATCTGTTATATGTGTCCTTCGTTTTTAGTATGCAAATTCATATGTTCGACTTCGGTCAGGAGAGATCTTTTTTGGTAATATTCCAATTCGGTATGGACTTAGGCAGGGAGGGGTTCTGTCACCATACCTTTTTAATACTTGTTTATACCCTGTGCTTTCTCGTATTTTTCCGTCGTGTTTTACGGGTCTAACTAATTTATCTTATATTGCTTATGCAGATGATTTATTACTTATTAGCCGTTCAAAATTCACCCTAGTTAAGTCTACCCAGTTTGTTTCTAAGCTTTTGGAAAAAATTGGCCTCGTGCTTAATGCTGAAAAATGTGAATATTTAGTTTTCAATGCTAAAAACCCAAGTAGTGATTTGAGTTGTAGTTCTTTTTCAGTTAAGCTGGCTCCTGCGTTGCGTTGGCTTGGGATTAGTATCTGCTCTTCTATTTCAGCTATCCGTGCTAGTGCACTTGCAGATATTAAGAATAAGCTTAAAGCAGGTTATGCTAAAATTGTCCCAAATCGCGGCCGACATTCTCGTAAGGCATTGGCTAAACTCTATTCTACATATTTTGACCATTCCATTCTTTTTCTGTCAGGTTTGCGCCCATTTTTTAACACTAGTGATATGCAGGATATTAGAGTTTTGTATTTCCGTTCTTGTAAATATCTTTTGTATTTGCCTCGTTGGTATAGAAACCGTAAGATTATTCGAATGTTTAATGCAACTGATATATTGACGTCATATAACAAGTTGGACTCCAAGTCAAAAGATGAGGGCTGCAAGCGGTTGGGTCCTTTTCATCCTCTTGTGCGATTGTTTTGATTTGCATTTGTAGTTTTTTATATTGATATTGTTTTGCATGTGTTTTGTTTTGTATGTCTTTACTTTTTATTTTCTTTTGTTACTCCACTTTTTTATAATGTTAGTGGGTCAAAAATAAATTATTAATATAACAATCGCTTTACTCGGAAATTCGATTTCAAGCCCATTATGGACCCTCAAAGATCATACCTTTTTCTCTTATTTTTTTCGATATAAAAGGGTAAAAAAACATCAATTTTTACTTAATGGTAAGCAGAACAATATTAGCTAACATTTTTCATCTGCAGCTTCACTATACTTAAACCCCCCCCCCTCATGTACAAATATATAGCCTGGATTATATATTTCCTGAGTTACTGGTTCTCGATTTCGTCACAGTCAATTCAATTTACTCGCCAACCGGTTAAAACGAGTGATGCTATGAGGGGTATATAAGCTGCATCTAAAATATGAAAAAAAAATTATCATCTTTGAGGGTCACTAAAGGACTTCAAATTGAATTTCTGAATAAAGCGGGTATTATACTCGGAATGAGCATTAAAAAAGGCATCGAGTGGTATGTTCACCTTATTTGCATGTCGGTGATATAAATTGTCCCAAATTTATCAATTCCGTATGAGGGCTGTCCCCTCCTCAGCTTCCCTTCTCTTTAAGCTGAAGTCTGTTTTTGTCTTCCAATTCTTTAAGAACGACTGCTCATGCACAACGGTCGTAGATTTAGAACAAGAAGCGCGTTTAAGCTTCAGCGTAAAGAGCAAGGGATGAGAAGGGGAAGCCCTCGCCGTGTTATACACAAAATAATGTCTATTTTTTTTAAGTTTTAATGTTGGTACTTACTTTCATTTGAGAAAACTTGCTTTCTTTTATTGATTTTCTGTTCATTTACACAAAATATAATCTTGGTTACAAGGGCGCCCGCTGAAATTTCGCCAGGTAGGAGGGGAGAGGGGAAGGGGTCAGAAACAAAAATATGAGTAGTGGGCTGGGGGGGGGAGAGGATTGGAAAAATCCTTAGGGGATATATTTTTTAGGAATAAGTTTTTTTAAATGCACTTAGAAATAAGTTTTTAAATTATTGAGTAACTGACTTTACAAGCAAAATGAAACAAAACTCCGCAAATTTTGTACTGCGTGAATTCCTGGCAAAGGGAT
The DNA here is from genome assembly GCA_029168905.1 of Artemia sp. Kazakhstan ARC1039. Taxonomy (NCBI): domain Eukaryota; kingdom Metazoa; phylum Arthropoda; class Branchiopoda; order Anostraca; family Artemiidae; genus Artemia; species Artemia sp. Kazakhstan ARC1039. Next base: position 8,247 of record JAQQPU010028905.1, read on the forward strand.
TAATCCGTATAATCTAATATATTTAATTATTTTACTTTGAATGGCTAAGTATATCAAATAGCAATGTCTCTTGATTTACTAAGTTTATCAAGTTGAAGCTCTCATTGAAGGCTGAGGGGGATAACGAATCACATGAAAATGCACTATCATCCATTCTTTAAAAACGGTGTGTCTGGAATATCTCAGGGATACTTGAAGGGTATCAAATTGAAACTTTTCAGGAACGGCTAAGGGTTCTAAGTGAAAATTTTGTAGGAATTTTGAAGATATGTTGAATTAGGTCAAAAAATATTTTGTATTAGGTCGTCCAAAGTGCTTGTGCAGCTGCGGTTCTGGGCTCTCTTGTGCCCAGGGCTCAACTTGTTTTAAATATATTTTTTAATTTATTTGTAATTTATTAATTATTTTCATTTTTTTAACTGCGCCCTTCACTTTAATTTTACAAAACAAAATTTTGAAAACTTAAAAATGATTATAACCGTTAAACTGTTTGTTCGAAGTTCTCCGCCAGAAAAACATCTCTGTCCTGGGTAACTGGCCCCTCTATCCCCTTAAAACCGCATCTGTGTATGTGAAACGTCTCAAGGACGGCTAAGGGTATTAAGTCGAAACTGCCAGGGAATGTTGAGGGAAGATAATCAACTGGAGTATTTCCAATTTGTAAAAAAGACATCTTATCCACACCACACCATAAATGTGCTATCGTCAGTAATAAATATAAAATTTTAACAAGTTACAAATAAAGAAAGGTGAGTGGTCAGGTATTTGTTCTTTTATACCATTTTGACTCATGCATAATTTTTGGAAGATTCTCCCAGGAGGTTTTTTATGAGTATGTTATCTATAAATTAGTTTTTTAATCAGAAGCTTAGTTCCGAAACCGTCATGAACATCGATTTCAAAGTGAGCAAAATTTACACAAATTTATTTAATACAATTAACGCTCAGACCACCTTTTGCAACGTAAGAATTGAAATGAGAATAAACAAGTTAATTCTTAAGCAAAAAATGTGAAAACTAAAAACACCCATAAACCTTCGAAAGACTATTGCGTCTTTTGCCTATGACTGAAACCAAATATGTTCAAGACATTTTTTCATATTCTTATAATACTGAAATACAGTCCTGTGGTGGCGCAGTGGGATTGGTCTCATCTCGATAATACGGGAGGGATAGGTCCCAGCTCGACAATGCAGGACTAAGAGTTCAAAACCAACTGTAGCAAAACATTACAGGACTGACACAAGGACCTTTGTAGTCAAGAAGCATCAATCCGTTAAAACAAAATATTAAAATACAAAGAAAATAGCTAAATTAGATTTTGAGTTACTAAGATTTCCAGGAATTAATACAATCGCACATTAAACCATCAGTTTATTTTCATTAGTTTTTCCAGTCATCTTAATTTTTATAGAGATTTTATTTCATTTTATTGGCAGTAGGTTGACTCTTGTGCGTAGTGATTCCAGTTCGTTCTAAATTTGACTCGAATATTGGCTTTAATCAAATTTGATGAGTAAGTCAAAGGTATTCAGAAAAGACAGGATTCGTGACATTATTGCTGCAACCGTTCAGCTCTGGAGGTAGAAAAAAAGGGGGGAAGTCTCTTTTTATTTGTGCCTCGATTTGATTTCGTGTTGATTTCAGGTCCGTCACACTGCTTTCCTGATTGGAAGATATTTCTTACTCAAGTTTCTTGTGTTGGCCTGCTACTGCGCCGTTGAACTACTGTTTTTTACCATGAAAAAGTGCAGCCTTTAAGAGGTGTCATATTATCTGGGAGAAGTTTTCTGTTCTAATATTCTGTTCTTTTAAAATCAATGATTTTTTTTATGCATATTGATGCTTCAAAAACAAGAAAGGAAAACTGAATCATGAGAACTAGAGAGGACTGGTTGCCAGGACTGTGGGGACTGGTTGCCCTTCGATAACTTTAGACTCTTAAAAAGCAACTAGAACTTTTGATTTCCAATTGAGCTCCATCAAATGCTTTTACGATTAACCCCTCTAAAAAAACCTCATATATAAACAATGGGCAGCTTGCATAAGTTTAAAGCCCTTGCCCCAGGGGTTTTGGGGGATTTGTCTACCCCC
>JAQQPU010028907.1:0-10340 GCA_029168905.1 Artemia sp. Kazakhstan ARC1039
ACACATCCAATCAAAATTTTGAGATAGCCATTTTGTTCAGCGTAGTTTCTTTCCAGTTATAAAATATGTTTTTGAGGAGGAAAATCCAGGGCAAGGGTTTTAAGTTATGTCCGGGGGGTATATAAGATTTTTATAGAAGTCGGTGTCATAGAAACTTCAAAAAATGCTCATTCGATTGGAAGTTCCTAGGGCTAGTGCCCTTTGTAATAGTCGAAAGTGATTTGAGGGAAACTAACCCCCCTCTCACGCCCAACTTTTCCCCAAACACATCCAATCAAAATTTCAAGACAGCCATTTTATTAAACGTAGTTTTAAGTTCTGGAAATTTGGTCTTTGAGGATTACAACTCCCCCAAGGCCCTCAGGGCAAGGGTTGTAATTTAAGGATTCTCCGAATCCTTCATATTATTTCTTATGGAAGGGATGCTCGTATAAACTTTAGAGAGGGCTCATTTGATTGAAAATTGAAAGTTCTTGTTCACTTTTTAAGAGTCAAAAGAGATTGAAGGGCAACTAGCCCCTCTCCCTCCTCCACGCCCTAAATGCATCAGATAAAAATTTTGAGATATACATTTTGTTACAATAGTTAAAAGTTCTGATAACAAAAAAACTGCGGTGTCGACACAGCCCACCAGGGCCCAGGGGTAGGCGTTGTAAGATATGCCCTGGGGCATAACTTATTAAGGGGGGTTTATAACTTATGGGAAGGGGTTTTGTATGGGAACAACACATAGGAAATCTATTATAATAATCCAATTATAAGGTTACAATACATACTCTCTGATGGATGCAAAATTGCTTTGGCACAAAAATTATTATTAAGGTTAATTCCAAACAGTCGTAATACCTTTGTGTCAGCAAGTGAAATTCTTTAAACCCCCTTATTGGAGCAATTTTTTCAATCCATTCATTGTTGTCAATCGCTGCCCACAAGTTATGCATGCTGTCTATTGTTCATATATAAGGTTTTTATCAAAGAGGTAATCGTATAGACTTTGAAAAAAGCCTCATTCGATTTAAATTAAAAGTTCTATATCCGTTTTTTAAAGTCAAGAGTAATCGGACAGTAAGCACCTCCCCCCCCCCATTCCATAAAAACTTGAAACCTTTTGCAATCCAAAGTGAACAAAAATTAATTAAAAAAAACTTTCCGAAAAATAAGTTTTTCAAAGAAAAACAAAGGTCATTTTAAACTTAAACTCAGGAGATACAAATACCTGTTAAAATTCAAACTCAAAACGACAAGAAATTACTATTAAAGAATAAATGAAACCCAGAACGAACAGAAATTAAATAAATAATCATAGCAAAAACATACAACAAGTAATAATATAAATGAATAAATAGATCTTAAAGCGAGTAATGCTTCGATTGCATATGAAAATCAAGCTTAAAACAAAAACAAATATTTTGCTATTAAAGTATAAATGAAACTTAAAACAAACAGAAATTAAATAAACAATCAATGCGAACAACCATACAATATATATTAATATAAATGTATATTAAATGTTAAAACGAGTGAAACTTAAATTGAACATGCAAATGAAGTTTGAATCGAATAAAAATAACTATAAACAAGAGTTTGGGTATCGTCTCACTGCAGAAGCCTAAAACCTACTGCGTCATTGGCGCTTTACTGAAAACGAATTATATTACAAATGTTTTCTTTTGTACTTAATATTGAAAATAAATATTAAAATTACAGTAAAATTTTGAACTCATGAGCTTTTAGCAATTAATATCATTATGCATCAAATATTCAGTTTAATTTATTAGTTCTTTTCAAGATTGGTCAAAACAAATATAGTTTCACTACAAGCAAAATTTGGATACTGCCCCCTTCTTTAACTGTAAAAACCTAAAGCTTTCTGCGTCATTGGTGCTTCACTGAAAACGAATTACTCGTATATTACAAATTTATTATTTTCCAGTTCTTACAGCATTGAAAATGAAAATAAAAATTACAGTGAAAAAAAATCTTGAACTGATGGACCTTTCAACAATTAATATCATTATATATCTAATATTAAATTTGATTTTGTTTATACTTTCCAATACTGTTCAAGACTCATATAGTTTTGTCATTTTTTTAACTAATCGTGTTAGTTTGTTATAAAAAATTCTATGGCTTCTAGGAATTTCTATTTGAGCGGAAAACTGCACCTCAAACTTTGTGGAACATGTATTTTCTTGCATGAAACACCAAAATATAATAAAATGTCAAGTTTTGGAGTGTTCCACCACTCGCAAGCAAGTACCATTGTTATTTTTGAACCCGCAGGGTCAATTTAGGGGGTGGAGGGTAGGCTAATTCTCGTAGCAGTCCCATTCCGTCGTGGTATGGTTCTCACTTTCAACACCTGGCGTCCGGACTATCATGTAATCTACCAAGCATACAACTACCCCAAATCAGTATCAATAAATAAATGAAACCCAAAACGAACAAAAATTAAAATAAATAATAGAGTCAAACTCAAAACGAGCATAAATTAATGTGAGTAGGGTTCAAAACCCTTATGCTTTCTAAAAGCCAGAATATAATTTGTACTTTACTAAAAAAAAAATGTGCATTGTCAATTTAATATACATATGCTGATATTTATTCCCTAAAATCTTAATTAATTTTTGATTTCTTAAAGTTACAAAAGTGAAAATATTTCAAAGAATTGTTTTCAGTAAAGCACCATTGACGCAGTAGGTTTTAGGCTTCTGCAGTGAGACGATAGCCAAACTCTTGTTTTTAGTTGTTTTTATTCGATTCAAACTTGATTTGCATATTCAATTTAAGATTCACTCGTTTTAAGACTTATTTATTCATTACATTAATATATATTGTATGTTTGTTCGCATTGATTGTTTGTTTAATTTCTGTTCGTTTTAAATTTCATTTATACTTTAATAGCAAAATATTTGTTTTCGTTATAAGCTGGATTTTCATATTCAATGTAAGCATTACTCGCTTTAAAATCTATTTATTCATTTATATTATTACTTGTTGTATTTTTTTGCTATGATTGTTTATTTAATTTCTGTTCGTTTCGGGTTTCATTTATTCTTTAATAGTAATTTCTGGTCGTTATGAGTTTGAATTTTAACAGGTATTTGTATCTCCTGAGCTTAAGTTTAAAATGGCCTTTACTTTTCTTTGAAAAACTTATTTTTCGGAAAGTTTTTTAATTAATTTCTGTAAAAATCTTATACGCCCCAACGAAATAGCTCACAACCCTTACCCTGAGGGCTGTGGTTGGGGGATGTCATCCTCAAAGACATAATTTCCAGAACTTTGAACTACGCTGAACTAAATGGCTATGTCAAAATTTTGATTGGATGTGTTTGGGGAAATGGTGGGGATGAGAGGGGGGTTAGTTACCCTTCAATCACTTTCGACTATTGAAAAGGACTAGCCCTTTCAATTTCAAATCGAGTGAGCCTCTTTTGAAGTATCTACAACAACACTTTTCAGCGGCAACGCTGTAGAGTTGCCTAAAGTAAAGGCCATACGGCTCCAGTGTTTTATTAATTTTTTCCCCAGAGGCACTTCATATGGAAGGGGTCGTCGTAGAAGCTTCAAAGGGAGCTCATTCAATTGGAAATTGAGAGTTTTAGTGCCTTTTTAATAGTCAAAAATGATTGGAGGGCAACTATCCCCCCCCACGCCCATCATTCCCCAATCACATCCAATCAAAATTTTTAGATAGCCATTTTGTTCAGCGTAGTTGATTTCCCCATAGAAAATATATTTTTTGAGGAGGATACTCCCCCAAACCCTCAGGGCAAGGGTTTTAAGTTATGCCCTGGGGGCATATAAGGTTTTTATAGAAGGTGTTGTCGTAGAAACTTCAAAACAGGCTCATTCGATTGGAAATTAAAGAGCTAGTGCCCTTTTTAATAGTCGAAAGTGATTGGAGTGTAAATAGCCCCCTTCCCCCCACGCCCATCATTTCCCCAAACACATCCAATCAAAATTTTCAGATAGCCATTTTGTTCAGCGTAGTTGATTTCCAGATATAAAATATATTTTTGAGGAGGACACTCCCCCACAACCCTCAGGGCAAGGGTTTTAAGTTATGCCCTGGGACCATATAAGGTTTTTATAGAAGGCGTTGTCGTAGAAACTTCAAAACAGGCTCATTCGATTGGAAATTAAAGTGCTAGTGCCCTTTTTAACAGTCAAAAGTGAGTGGAGTACAACTAGCCCCCTCTCCCCAAGCCCATCATTTCCCCAAACACATCCAATCAAAATTTTGAGATAGTCATTTTGTTCAGCGTAGTTGATTTCCAGATAGAAAGTATGTTTTTGAGGAGGACACTCCCCCAGAACCTTCAGGGCAAGGGTTTTAAGATATGCCCTGGGGGCATATAAGGTTTTATAGAAGGCGTTGTCGTAGAAACTTCAAAAAAGGCTCATTCGATTGGAAATTCAAAGGGATAATGCCCTTTTTAATAGTCGAAAGTGATTGGAGGGCAACTAGCCCCCCCCCCCCCAACGCCCTCCATTCCCACAAACACATCCAATCAAAATTTTGAGATAGCCATTTTGTTCAGCGTAGTTGATTTTTAGATAGGGAACATGTTTTTGAGAAGGACAATCCCCCACAGCCCTCGGGGAAAGGGTTTTAAGTTATGCCCTAGGGCATATAAGGTTTTTATAGAAGGCGTTGTCATAGAAACTTCAAAAAAGGCTCATTCGGTTGGAAATTCAAAGGGATAGTGCCCTTTTTTATAGTCAAAAGTGATTTGAGGGCCCCCTAACTAGCTCCCCCTAATGGCTATGTCAAAATTTTGATTTGATGTATTTGGGCAAATGGTGTGGATTAGAAGGGGATTAGTTACCCTTCAATCACATTCGATTATTGAAACGGGACTAGCCCTTTCAATTTCAAATCGAATGAGTCCCTTTTGAAGTTTCTACGACAACGCTTTCTATAAGAACCTTATATGAACCCAACGACATAGCTTACAACCCTTACCCTGAGGGCTGTGAGGAGGGGGGTTTGTCATGCCCAAAGACCTAATTTCTGGAACTTTCAACTACGTTGAAAAAATTGGCTATCTCAAAATTTTGATTGGATGTTTTTGGGGAAATGGTGGGCGTGAGAGGGGGGATAGTTGCTCTCCAATTACTTTCTACTATTAAAAAAGACAGTAGCCCTTTCAATATTCGATCGAATAAGCCCTTTTTGAAGTTTCAACGGCAACCCTTTCTATAAGCACCTTGTATGTCCCTAGGGCATAACTTAAATACCCTGAGGTCTAAAGGGGGGGGGTATCATCAGCGACCTAATTTCCAGAACTTTGAACTAAGTTGAACAAATTTGCTATCTCAAGCTTTTGATTGGATGTATTTGGGAAAATAGTTGGCGTGAGAGAGGGGTTAGTTGCCCCCAATCAATTTCGACTTTTAAAAAGGGCACTAGCCCTTTCAATTTCCAGTCAATAACTTTCAATATTAACCTAATATGCGCCCAGGACATAACTTACAACCCTTGCCCTGAGGGTTGTGAGGGGGATGTCATCCTCAAAGACATAATTTCCAGGACTTTTGTAATTACGTTGAAAAAAAGGCAATCTTAAAATTTTGGTTAGGTGTTATTGGAGAAATGATAAGCTTGAGGGGAGGGTTAGTTGCCCTCAAATCACTTTCGACTATTAAAAGGGCACTAGCTCTTTCAATTTCCAATTTAATGAGCCCTTTGAAGTTTCTATGTGTTATCTGGAAAAATCTTATATTCACCCACGGCATAACTTACAACACTTGTCCTGAGGATTGTGAGGGAGGGGGCTCATTAAATTCAAAGACATAATTTCCAGAACTTTTAGCTACGCTGCACAAAATGACTGTCTCAAAATTTCGATTGGATGTGTTTATGGAAATGCTGGGCGTGAGAGGGGGGTTAGTTGCTCTCCAATCACTTTCGACTATTTAAAAGGGCACTAGCCCTTTCAAATTCAAATCAAATGAGCACTTTTTGAAGCTTCTACGACAACTCTTTCTATAAAAAAAACTTATCTGCCCCCGGGGCATAATTTAAACCCTTACTCTCAGAGCTATAAGGGGGTTATCATCCTCAGAGACCTAATTTCAAGAACTTTCAACTACATTGAAAAGTGGATATCTCAAAATTTTGATTGTATGTGTTTGGGGAAATGGTGGGCAAGAGAGGAGGATTATTTGCCCTTCATTCACTTTCAATTATTAAAAAGGGCAGTATCCCTTTTAATTTCCAACTGAATAAGCCTTCTTTGGAGTTTTTACGAAAACGGTTTCTATTAAAAACCTTATACACCCCCAATGTATAACTTACAACCTTTAACCTGAGAGCAGTGGGGGAGTGTCACCCTTGAAGGCCTAATTTCCCTTTTAACTACGTTGAACAAAATTTCTATCTCAAAATTTTTATTGGTTGTGTTTGGGGAAATGATGGGCGTGAGAGGGGTGTTAGTTCCACTCTAATCACTTTCCACTATTAAAAGGGGTCCTAATCCTTTCTATATCCAATGAAATGATCCCTTTTTGAAGTGTCTACGACAACGCTTTCTATAAAAGCTTTATATGTCTCCAGGGCATAACTAACAACCCTTGCCCTGAGGGCTGTGAGGGGGTTATTATCCTCAAAGAACTAGTTTCCAGGATTTTCAACGATGTTGAACAAACTGGATATCTCAAAATTTCGATTGCATGTTTCAGGGGAAATGGTGGGCAAGAGAGCGGGTTAGTTGCCCTCCAATCGATTTCAACTATTAAAAAGGGCAGAAGCCCTTTCAATTTCCAATTGAATAAGCCTTTTTAAGTTTTTATGACAACACTTTCTATAAAAGTTTATATACCCCCAGGATATAACTTGCAACCCTTGCCTTGAGGGATCTGGGGGAGGATTGTCATCCTTAAAGACCTAATTTCCAGAACTTTCAACTACGTTGAACAAAATTTCTATCTCGAAATTTTGATTGGTTGTCTTTGGGGAAATGATGGGCGTGAGGAGGGTGCTAGTTGCACTCCAATCACTTTCAACAATTAAAAAGGACACTAGCCCTTTCAATTTGTAATCAAATGAGCCCTTTTTGAAGTTTTTACGAAAAAGCTTTCTATAAAAACCTTATATGCCCCCAGGGTATAACTTGCAGCCCTTGCCCTGAGGGCTATGGGGGGTTGTCATCCTCATGACCTAATTTCCAGAATTTTCAACTACATTTAAAAAATATCTATCTCAAAATTTTGATTAGTTATGTTTGGGGAACGGGTTGGTGTGAGATGGGGGTTACTTGTCCTCCAATCACTTTCGACTTTTAAAAAGGCACTAGTCCTTTCAATTTCCAATAGAATGAGCACTTTTTTTGAAGTTTTTACGACAATACTACTTATAAGAACCTTATAAACCACCAGGGCATATCTTACAGCCCTTTCCCTTAGGGATGTGGTGGAGTTGTCATCCTCAAAGACCTTATTTCCAGAACTTTAAACTACGGTTAACAAAATGTCTATCTCAAAATTTTTATTCGCTGTGTTTGGGGAAATGGTGGGCGTGAGAGGGGTGTTAGTTGCACTCCAATCACTTACAACTATTAAAATGGCATTTCAATTTCCAATCGAATAAGCCCTTTTTGAAGTTTTTACGGCAAAGATTTCTATAAAACCTTAAATTCCCCCAGGACATAAATTGCAACTCTTGCCCTAAGTGCTGTGGGTGGTTGTCATCCTTAATGACCTAATCTCCATAGCTTTCAACTACGCTGAAAAAATGTATATCTCAAAATTTTTATTATATTTTTTGGGGAACTTGTGGGCGTGAGATGGGGGTTAGTTGCCCTCCCATAACTTTCGACTTTTAAAAAGGGCACTAGCCCTTTCAATTTCCAATCGAATGAGCACTTTGTGAAGTTTTTAAGACAACGCTTTCTATAAGAACTTAATAAAACCTCCGGGCCCATCTCACAACCCCTTCCCTGAGGGTTATGGTGGAGTTTTCCTCCTCAAAGACCTGGTTTCCAGAACTTTAAACTACGTCGAACAAAATATCTATCTCAAAATTTTTATTCGCCGTGTTTGGGGGAATGGTAGGCTTGAGAGGGGTGTTAGTTGCACTCCAATCACTTTCAACTATTAAAAGGGCACTAGCCCTTTTAATTTCCAATCGGATAGGCTGTTTTTGAAGTTTTTACGACAAAGCTTTCTATAAAACCTTATATACCCCCAGGACATAAACTGCAACTCTTGCCCTAAGTGCTGTGGGGGGTTGTCATCCCTAATGACCTAATCTCCAGAACTCTCAACTACGTTGAAAAAATGGATATATCAAAAGTTTGATTAGATATACTTGAGGAAATGGTGGGCGTGAGATTGGGGTTAGTTGCCCTCCCATCATTTTCGACTTTTAAAAAGGGCATTAGCCCTTTCAATTTCCAATCGAATGAACACTTTTGAAGTTTTAACGACAACACTTTCTATAAAAACTTTATAAACCCCCAGGGCACATCTTACAACCCTTTCCCTGAGGGTTATGGTGGAGTATTCCTCCTCAAAGACCTGGTTTCCAGAACTTTAAACTACGTTGAACAAAATGTCTATCTCAAAATTTTATTGGTTGTGTTTGGGGAAATAGTGGGTTTGAGAGGGGTTTTTATTGCTCTCCAATCACTTTCAACTATTAAAAAAAGAAATAGCCCTTTCAATATCCAATCGAACAAGCCCTTTTTGAAGTTTTTACGACAAAGCTTTCTATAAAAACCTTATATGCCCAGGGGCGCCATTTGGGGGGGGGGGGGGGGGGGGCGTTGGCTGCCCCCCCTAATTTTTCTGGGGAGCCCAAGCTTCTTCCCAATAAGGCCTTTTTTTCTTTTACAAAATATACAGGAACAAAATTACAATTAGCAATTAGTAAAAATTTTGAAACTGCTGCATTTATATGTAGATTAACTTAGATAATAGTGAGATTAATAGTGCAACCGGGTCGTGCAAGGGTTGAAGTGACTGATTAGTTTTTTTATTTTATTGATTCAACATCTTTCTTATGTGCTATTATGAGCAGTGTTTCCACTTCTACTTATTTTGGTAGTAGAATACTTATTTTTGGACTATTCTACTTCCAAATATTAAATCTACTTATCTTATTACTTTCTACTTATTTTTGGAGGCTTAAGTTTTCGTGCCGGCCAAGTATTTTGGTTTTGATTCCGTTGAATTGTAATCCTAAAATGTCTTATAGAATGGAAGGGTGCAATTGTTTTTAGAAGCGGCATCTTTGTCGGGAGCGGAATCTTTGTCGGGAGCGGAATCTTTGTCGGGAGCGCAATCTTTTTCGGGAGCGGCAAAATAGAAATTATAAAAATCAGTTTAAATGAATGAATTTGTTCTAAACCGTAAGACCATCCATATATAACCCATGTATTATTCGCCCAGTTCGCCAGTTTACTATCTAATATCAGCAGCTGAAGAGCCATTGAGAATTCATGAGTTTGTCAGGAGCTCAAAAGCGTAAATTGGCAGCTTTGAAGAAGAAGAAAGAAGCAGAAAAGCAAGTTTCTCTGAACAGATGGATTAAGAAGCAAAAGCCAAGTGAACCGGCTCGGCAAGTAAGTAACCTAAAGTATTTGTGTTTTATTAAGTCGTTTCCTTTTTTCGCGATCTGGAGGACCAAAGTTACTATTCTGAACCGCGCTGGGTAGTTTATATGGTGTTAAGGGGATGCGGTACCTTCAATGTTCACCCTATCTCACCCATTATAGACTTTTTTAGTTTGTCTGGCCAAACTATATGGAATTGATTGGGCAGTCTTGCCCTGGCTTGTAGAGCTTGGATAAGAGATTCGAATAATCGGCACAAAACTAAAAGCCGACACCTACTTTCCCGGAAATCTTGGATAAACCATATAACTTCTCGCGATTTGTCCCGGAGAAATAGATGTTCAGTTTTTAATGAAACATATATCATCGGAAAGCCTGTTTTTTATTTTTTCTATCAATCGGAGTATATTTTCTTCTTAATGTTCAGGAAAGGACAGTCCCTCAAAATGTTCCAGCATACCTGCTAGGAAAACGCCGAAAATCACCTCAAAGGAATTTTCAGTTGACCAGCTTGGTTCCTTTGGGAACTCCCTATGGTGCTAAAAAAAAGCTAATTCTTTTTTACTGTTGTAAAAAAGCTAATTCAGAAGTTAGGTAGCCTCTTTTTCTTCTTAGATCTTTCCTTTTTTCTGTCATTTAATTCTTCTTTAATAAAAGAAAAATTATAGCCCCTCAACCAATGTAGTATAGTTATCTTTAAAATTAACTAGCCTTTTACTGAAAAATAACAAATACAAAATAATACTGGATATGCAGTAGACCTGGTTTCCAATAAAT
>JAQQPU010028909.1:0-10339 GCA_029168905.1 Artemia sp. Kazakhstan ARC1039
GCTCTTCTATCGACAAGAGTCCAAATCCTGCACAGACAATCTCAAGCCTATTACGTCCGACTCACTATATATTCATGCCTACAAATATTATGCTACTATGGGGAGGCATCCCATAATAGATAAATCAGCTAGGAAGAAGTAATTTCACTAAAAACGCAAATGTATTGTTGAATATAGGTCTATTTCATTGCTGCCAGTTTTATCGAAAGTTTTTGAAAAATTAATTAGTGGCAGGATGGTTGATTTTCTTGAGAATAAAAAGTATTTTAGTAAAACGCAGTTTGGATTCCGTAAAGCAATGTCGACAGATCAAGCTCTTATTTTACTCACGACTTTTGTGAACGATGCTCTGGACCAAGGGTGGAAAGTTGCATCTGTTTGTTTTGACATTGTGAAAGCCTTTGATGCAGTGGACCATGGAATTCTTCTGGTGAAGCTGGGAATAGTGGTTTTCGAGGTATGTTTTATCGTCTATTGGAATATTTTCTCCAAGATCGAAAACAGTTTGTCAGTGCTGGTGAAATCCAATCGCTAGTTAAAAGTGTTGAATTCGGTATCCCTCAAGGGTCTGTTTTGGGGCTGCTACTGTTTCTTATTTATATTGATAACCTGCGAAATGCTATCAAAGGACTGTCTTTTGATGTAAAATGTAGTGATAATGGAGCATCAAAACTATTTTGCCTTATTTTGCTGATGACACGCATCTAACTGTTGCTGGAAAACCGAGGAAATGCTTATACAGAATCTTCAGACTGGCATGCTAAACATTGAAAAATGGATGAGGGTTAACAGACTTCAGCTAAACCATGCAAAATCCGATTTTGTAATGTATGGGAGAAGTAGCAATTACTACCCTTGGATTGACAAAATACAGTTCGGTGAAAATATTCTCCCTCGGGAAGTTTCGACAACGTATCTTAGGGTGATTGTTATGATGAGTGCCTTAACTTCAAAGAGCACATTTCATGTGTTAGTGGCAAGGTTGCAAGAAATGTTGGGATTATAAGGAAACTGAAGCAATTTTTTCCAAAAGATATTATGAGATTGGTTTATCTTTCTTGTGTTGACCCATGCTTTCTATATGGTTGTCTTATGTAGTCAAGTACGTTTTTAACTCACCTTCGTCCCTTTTGAAGTTTACGAAATAATACTCTACGTGTTTTAACTGAAGCACTTTTTTTCCAAAACATATTATGAGATTGCTTTATTTTCTTTTGTTCACCCATACTTTCTATATGGTTGTCTTGTGTGGTCAAGTACGATTTTAACTCACCTTCGTCCCCTTAGAAGTTTACAAAATAAAGTCCTACGTGTTTTAACCTAAGATAATCATAATATATGTTGAACATAGATATAATCAAGTAAATACATTATCGATTGCTGGATTATTCCTTTTTATAATGCTCTTTTTATTTTTAAATATACACACGCGCTATTACCTGAGTGTTTTAGGGAAATGTTTACAAGTGGTGTTAATTTCCATAATTACTCGACTGGAGCATCAACACTAGTTCGGCGACCTAAGGTTATTACAAAGCGATCCGTTTTTTCCATAAGACATGTTGGCCCTCGGGTGTGGGAACCATTACCTCAGGCAATTTCAACAATTGATGAGCTAAATGAATTTTGTAGTAAACTAAAAGGACAGTGTTTGTTCACATATAAATTTTAATCCCTGCTGAGCAAATTTTCTCTCGTGTGATTGTGATGCTTTTTTTTTGGGAGGGCGACGAGGAGGTAGAATAGAAGAATGATTTTTAATTTTGTGTCTGCGGTATCCAATTAGGTCGTGATATTTATTAGAAATTAATCTATTTCGTTTATTTTTATTTATTTATTTATTTTATTATTATTTATTTTTTTGTCTATTTTTGGGGGGGGGGAGGCTACGGATGGCTGGTAGTAATTGTGTATGTAGGGTTTTGTAAAGGGTGATGTCTGCCCATACAAGTTTTATAAACTTCGGGTTTTGTTGTTAATGTGTTTTATTTCTTTTTAATAAGACCCTTTTTTTCTCTCAAATATAGAAAGGGCTGGTGCCCTTTTTAATGGTCGAAAGTAATTGGAGGGCAACTAATCCTCCTCCCACCCCCACCCTCCCATTTTCCCATTACGTTTAAAAACTAAATGTTGTCTTGAGATTAAATAAAAATTCACTGTGTTAATGCTAATTCCCAATAAGGCATCTCAGCAGTACCCCAAAAATGACTGAGGGTATTATGTTCAAACTTTCGGGGCTACTTTTGCTCTTAAAATTTTACCAAATCAAAATAGCGTAATTGTGTCCAAGCTATGAAAGAAAGTGAACATATTTTTTTGCGAATGGTATCAGGTTTTCCATTTCAGGTACACTAGAGGAGGTATGAAACTAAATTAAACACTACTATTTGTGTCCAGATTTTTACAAGGGTGTATGTTGTTAAAAATTGCTGAAAAATTTTCTCCAGCATACAAATAGAAGGTCAAACTATAAAGTCTTAAAAAACGAAAAGATTTAAAGTATTATTTTCTTTTTCCCTGAAAAGACTATGTCAATATGAAGCGATCAGAAATTAATTAAAAAAACAATTTTCCACAAAATAAGTTTTTCAAAGAAAAGTAAAGAATTCCATTAACAAGAGTTGGGCTCAAAATCCCTAAGCCTTCCCAAGGCCAGAACATAATTTGCACTTTACTGAAAAAAATACAAATGAATGTGTATTGTCAGTTTAATATACGTAAACTGATATTTAATAATCAAAATGTTAATATTATTTGATTTATTAAAGTTATAAAAGTAAAAACATTTATATTTTTTCAGTAAAGTGCAAATATTCTGATCTTGGGAAGGCTTAGCGGCCTTTGCGCACTACTCAGGCTAATTTCTGCTCGTTTTGAGTTTGACTCGGTTATTTATTATTTTCTGTTCGTTTTGGGTTTTTCATTTATTAATCGATGCTTGTTTGTGGTAGTTTCACGTTTGGTAGACTATTTGATTTTATTTTTGCTCATTTTTGGTTTAATGGAGTTCTTTACTTTTCTTTGAAAAACTTATTTTGTGTGAATTTTTTTTTAATTAATCTTAGTAAACAGTGGTATTTCGAAACTGAGCAATTTGTATTTTCTTGCGGTATAAAAATTTTATTTCATATTAAATTATTTCTGCTTAATTGGACAGGTTACCACAGTACTCTCCCTTTTAGCAAGAGTTTTCCACAAGTCTAAATATTTTACTTTTGGAACATCAAATTTCAAGTACTTCCAATATGCTTCTATTCCGTCATTATTTATGGGTCATTCTGTCCATACAACCTCAATTGTTTTCTTTAGGGTTATGTTGTATGGCCGAATATCATTGCATGTTTGATTTCAAGGATATCAGTTTGGGGGGGGGGATTCATCCTTGTTATTTTCTTTTCTCTCTTTTTCTTTTTGTCTTGAAGACTATAAACTTCTTTTTTCACACCCTTTCTAATATGCATCTTCTCTTTTAGTTTGGTCCAAAATGGCTTAAGCATTTATATTAGTATTTTTAGTTAAATTAGATTTAAAGTTATATTTGAAACTTTATGATTAATTTGAGTTTAAATTTAATTCCCATTAATAATCTAATTCTTGGATAATGCAGTTCATTTAATATTTATCTTCTGGAGTAAGAAATGCCTTAAATAATTAATACATAACAATTTTTTGTAATCACAGATTTCACTTAAAGACAACATATTACATTTTTTTGTAACTTAATGAATGCCATTTTGGCTATAAGCCATCTGCTTATACATCTTAAGCTTTGAATACTACTGATTTAAGTTCACTTGTCAGTCTACAAATTGGTTGTTAAATTCTCACTAGTTACTGCATGTTGCTGATGTAATTGCATGTCTGGGTTGCTGGTTGATGTCCAATAAGGTCAACATTTGACATCGGTGAAACAAAATGAACAAAAATTTTGTTTGAAGTGCATCATAATTTGGTTGAATTTGGAAAAATAAATGAACCAAAATATGGTTGTAAAAAACAACTAGGTCTGTGGTCTAAAGAAAATTTTCGATATCAATATACAAATAAAGGATAAACATTTGCATACATAAGAGGAAAAAACAACAAAAAAAAAACATACAATTGTATATACATTCTCTTTTTTGTTAAACGAGAGTATATCTCAATCACCCATTAATCTTTGCACGCTCAAATTAGCAATAATAATTAAAAACACCTATACATTGATCAAAAGTCGCAAAGCTTAGATTATACTTGATTAATACACAAAAGCAAATTTTTTTTTCAATAAAAACTCAAAATACCGATTCAACATATTTATATTGATAATTTATGCTGAAATAAATTATGGTGATACATAGCTTAATTGTTTAAAAATAAACAATAATTGTGCGCCCTTACAATTTATTTGATCACTGCAATTTTTATTTTTGGTACAAATTTTTAAATAGGCCCAGGGAAATTTTTAATCTTATATGTCTTATTAGCGTAAATAACTGCGCAGAAATCCATTGTTTCCTTCCGCTCTTAGACAGATAAAAAGAAATTCTCTTCTTGATGGTGGTCTAATTGCAGCTATCAGGGCCTATTCACTTCTTGGTAACTTGATTCTACTCAGGTAAATACTGTATCCACTATTTATATATCAAGGAAACATTAGCCTATGAAAAATTTGTCATTGGTCTAATTAATACAATTGGCCTAAACCATTGGCCTAGTTTATACATTTATAATTATATATTTTCTTTAACCACACTAGTAACCAAAACTATATACATTAATCATTCGCATCTTTGGAATCTTTGTTTTCCGACCTTTCCTTTTGCTCTATATTAAACACATTTTTTTCACACTCTGTTGTTGAACAGTGAACACACTCTGTCAGTATATTTTTACCAACTTCTAAGCTTTTCAGTTGTCCTTAAATTTCTGGCAACTGATATAGTTTAATAAAATATTTGGCTACCATTTCTTTTTTTTCTAGCTTTAATGTCTTTACGGGACATGGCTCAGCTTGCGGTTTAGATTTGATAAAGCTCCAAGTTCAGCTATTCGACTTTTTACCTGTCATGATACAATCAATGAATTGTGCTTGTACTTGGAGATTTGCTTACCATGGGTTACTTTTGGTAGCTCAATATAACATTTCCAGTTTTCTTGTCATACAGCTATGGCTGGAAGGACTATTATGAGCCTGTACGCAACAATTAATGATTTATAGCCACCCTCTTTATTTTTGGCCACAGTCTTCTCTTGAGCTCTTTTCCTTATCAAAAGGTGGCCCTACTCCAAGGATTTATGTCGTTGCATATTTTTTTACGTACGGTAGTTTATTTTAAGACACATAAGCGATCATGACTGTTTCCGCTTTAACCTCCCAAAACTTTTAGTAGTCCTGCCTTAAATTTAAACTTCAAGTTGTGTCATTTAGGCTATTAAGGTGCCTTTTAAAATTGTTTCTGCCATGCTAGTCATTTTTCCAAAAACGACTCCCAAATGAGGGCCATAATTGCCTATACTCCCTAGCATAGGAGCATAGATGTCTCCCTAGCATAATATGCCACTTATTTGTGCTAATCTTTTACAAAAATCTGTACTATTTGATTACTTCAATATGCACGTTTATCGAAGTCTAGCGGACTTCATTCAATTTCCTTTACTTCACTTTTGCCTGGCTAACCAAAAATTTATTAGTAGCCACAGCTTATATTTCCAACTTGAACCTTTTTCTTTTTTTTTTTTTTTTTTTTTGATTGTTTGATTCAGTGAAGTTTAAGAGTTTTTTTCAACTCTTATTCAGCAGGAGATTTCCTTCGTCAATAAAATAAGCCCTTTCTAAGCCTATATTAATATTCCTGTTTTATTTACCACTTTTTTCAAGCAAAATGTTCCTAATCCCCATTTTTAGGGGGTGGGGGGTTGGCTATACTTACGATTTATGATTTTTTTTCTCAAATTTATCAAATTTTTCCATCCAACAGCCTTTATTTAACGTTCTAAAAGCACTATTTATTCCAGTTGATACTTAGAGCACTTTCAATTATGTTTTTGGGTGACATTTTTCTAGCCTTTATTTTTCCCACAAAAATACAATTTTTACGAGGTACTGGTTGCAAATTTTATTTTAGCTTTAATTACGATTTTATTTGCCAAAGAGATAGAAAACAATTTTTTGGCAAGCTAAATAGCTTGCCTACGATTGGCCTTAGTCTGCAGTTTCTTGATAATTTTTAATCAGGGAAAATTGCATGAAGTAAATTTCTGTTCATTTTCCTATGCTCCATCGTTTGAGTTGATATGCATGTTTAATTTTGTTTATAAATCCAGGAAGTTTTTCACGTTCTGTTCACCACTCGTTAGGACGACTGGTAGCTGGAGCACAGTATAATCTAATCTGATACTCTGGTTGCAACCGTATGGATTTTTCGGTAAAACTCTCTCTTTTGTATCACACTTTTCCATGGACTGATGTAGCCAATTTTGGCTATTTTAAGGGATTTAGTCGTTGGCTATTATCTGCTGGGAAAACTTTAGGTTATAGCTCATTTTTATATTGCTTTTTGTTTCTTTTCCCTAGCATTTTTTTGCTTTCTAAAATTATTTTAAGCTTAGCTTTAATCTTTAGAGCGCCTAAATATTGTCTTTAATTTTTTTTTCCTTTTACATTTTGTAGCTAATACTTACTTAATTAGGTCTTCCCACGCCGGCTGGCGCATAAGGCGACAACGGTGCCTCTCCATAAAGATCTCTCTTGTGTTTTGACTAAAGTTCTTCGAGCGACGATCTCAAAAGCGCAGCATCCTTCTCAAGGCATTTTTCCAGTGTTGTCTTCTGTCGCCCACGTCTGCTGATGCCAGAAGGAACCCAACACCAAACATCATGGGGTTTTTCATTAGTTGTAACTAATGAAAAAATTATATTAGACTATAAATATTTATAGTGAAATTTTAGCCAGTTTTTACACGTATCTTGAGTTTAATGTAAACCCTCATTTTCTATTAATATTGTTGTTTCTTTCCAACTCGACTAAAAGTGCTACCCCGCAAGGTTAAAGGTCAATAGATGTATTACATCTACTTAACAACGAGAGACCAGCATTTTTTTTAAACTGTTATATAGCCTATCTTCATTTTCACCTCATTATTTTTTTGTCGAGGTGCTGTAATTTTTGTCAATATACATATCAAATGAATTGTTCTTTTAATTCTGATTCTGAATATGTATAAATTATTAAGTTTTTCTAAGCCTATCAAAAGCTACGAGCTTTGATGTTTAGAACTAATTAATTAGCATTGAAGCGAAATTTGAGGTCTCCACCTCCACTTTTTACTTGATTCCGGACAATTTTTAGTGCATACTTACTTACTTACTTAACTCCCATCCGGCCGGATTGGCCGACTCGGGGCTTCTCCTCTGACAGAACTATGGCAAAGCTTCTTATACGATTCCCTGTTCGCTGCAGTCCGAAGGAGTACCGACAGGGGATGGCTGGGAAAGTTTTCCCTCCAGCGCTTGGGAGGTCGTCCTTTTGGCCGGGAGACATCAATCCTTCCTTCAAACGCAATTTTTGGAAGTTGGGCTGGGGACATCCGCTGAACGTGGCCTAACCATCGAAGCTGTTGAAGCTGGATGGTCTGCATGATGGTCTGGGAATAGTTGAGCGAAGACAATAGCCGTTCGTTTGATATTCGGTCAAGGTAGGTGATGCCAGCAAGCTTCCTGAGGGATTTTGTTTCAAAGGCCGCCAACCCGCGTTTGTCTTCTGCTTTCAAGGTCCATGTCTCTGCTCCGTACGTTGCTACTGGAACCACAAGAGCTCGAAAAAGGCGTGTTTTTAGTTTCAGCGACAGATGTTTGTTTTTCCAGATCGATCGCAATGACTTGAAGCATGCTGAGGCAAGGGCAAGGCGTCGTTTAATGTCTTTTGAGGAGTCGTTTGTGGACGTCAGCTCACTTCCTAGGTAAACGAAATGGTCAACCCACTCGATCTCTTCCCCCTGGATCATAATTTTGCTGGGTTGAAGGCCTGTATCTATATGCCGCGTTACCTTCATGGCTTTTGTCTTTTTAGCATTGATTTTCATCCCAAAGGAACTAGCTGCATGATCAATATCGTTAGCGCTTGATTGTAGTTCCTCTAGTTGTTCGTTTAGGCGATTAATGTCATCGGCGTATGCAAGCAAGTCAAAGAGGTGTCCACTCATGAGTGCTCCCGTGTCATTGGGCACCAGTGCCAGTACAGCATTCAGGAATAGGCAGAACAGAGTGGGGGAGAGTAGGCATCCTTGCAGCACTCCTGAAGAGGTTGAGAATTCTTCAGTAAAGCCTTCGCTGGTCTGCACCATGCTTCTCGACTTCTCGTACATGCTCTTGACAATGTCAATAATGTCAGTGGGAATACCGTAGTGTGCCAGGATGTGCCATAGGCCATCTCGCCAAATTAGATCGAAAGCTTGTTTGAAATCGATAAACAGCTGGTATAGCTCTTTCCCGAATTCCAGGTATCTTTCCATAATCTGTCTTATCACAAAAATTTGGTCTATGGTGGATCGGTTTTGACGGAAGCCAGCTTGATATTCAGGGATTACGTGTCTTGTCAGGTTTCTGATCCGATCAAGGAGAATTTTCGTAAGGATTTTAGCTGGTTGGCAAGTAACCGATATGGGTCTGTAGTTGTCGCAGTTACTTTTAGATCCTTTCTTGTGCAAGGGCACTATGACAGATTTCGACCAAGACTCAGGGAAGTATTTTATTTCCCATACAGCTGTTACTATTTTGTGGTACACATCAACGACGATATCAGATTCCACTTTTATCAGTTCTGACTGTATACCGTCTATTCCGGGTGCCTTATTTGACTTGAGGGATTTGAGTGCGGCTTCTACTTCTGACCTTAAGGGTGGTGGGGGTGGTTCCTCATCTCTGTGTGCTGGGAACTTTCGAAGCACTTCAGGATCTGGGTTTACTGTGAGATTAAGCTTTTCCTGGAAGTATTCTTTCCAGCGATCTCGGATTCCGGCACAAGTAGTGATTTTGTGTCCATTTTTATCTAAGAGATCGAGGCACTTCGCTTCCTTGCGGTTTGTCAGCTCTCTAGCACGTTTGAACATGAGGTGTGAGTTACCCCTACGGGAGTCCTCCTCACACTGCCGACATTTTTCAATAATTATGTCTTTTAGTGCTTGGCGGGTTTTCTTCTCAATTTGACGTTTAAGGTTTTTGAATCTATCCTTGCTTTCTCGATCTTGCTTGTTTTGGAGAGTTCGTTTCTCGGTACACATATCAATAATCTCCTGGGTAATCCATGGCTTGTCTTCTGCAGATTTACGGCCGAGGACGAGCTCAGCTGTCTCGCATACGGCCAGGCTGCTTTGCAAAACAAGTAGATCGATGTCGGCTGGACTCAGCAGATCAGGTGTTTCTTGCAAGGTCTTTGACAGTCGTTCGTTGAGCTGCATTCTGTACTCTTGTCTCGTCTTAAGGTCTTTAAGGGCTTCTATCCGGAATCTTGGAACTTTTTGTTTCGGCTTGACAACGGCCTTTAATCTTAGGCGAAGCGATGACATGAGGAGATTGTGATCACTATCAAAGTCCCCACCTCCTAGCGTCACTGTGTCTGTGAATGAAGATTTCCAACGGCTGGATACCAGTATGTAATCTATCATGTTGGCAGTCCTTCCATTGGGGGACCACCACGTGACTTTTCTCTTTCGTCTGTGCTTGAACATTGTGTTTGTGATAAAAAGCTCGTTATCTCGGCAGAATTCAGTGAGTCGTTCTCCTCTGCCGTTGATCTGTCCGATCCCGAACTTGCCCATGACATCTTCGTTTCCGCTATTGTCACTCCCCACGATGGCATTGAAGTCCCCGAGGACTAACACGATGTCTTTCTTTGGAATGGTGTCGACAAGGCTCTGGAGCTGAGAGTAGAAATCTTCCGACTCTTCGTCCGATCTTGATGAATCCGGAGCATAGACCTGCACCACGGAGAGGTTTTTGAACTTGCTTTTGAGTCGGATCATCATTAATCTCTCCGAGACAGACACCACTGATAGAAGAGATTTCCTTGCTGCTTTTGTCAGCAAAAAGCCGACTCCTTGTCTGTGTGTTCCGTCTTGTCTTCCAGAAAGCAGGAGGGTTGCGTCTCCTATCTGTTCTTCGCTGATACCTGGTAGATGAGTCTCTGAGAGGCCGATGATGTCCCAATTGTAGCGGTTTGCTTCACGGAGGAGCATGTCTTTCTTTCCTGGTTTCGAAAGTGTCCGAAGATTTAACGTGCCGATTCTGGTTGTGATTTTTGTAGATAAGACCGGTCTAGCGTCCGTTTGTGACGGACTTGTCAAACGTTGCCTTGATTCGT
>JAQQPU010028910.1:0-10338 GCA_029168905.1 Artemia sp. Kazakhstan ARC1039
AAAGAAAAATATGGGGAAAAAAAGATCCAATGATGCCCCCTTTAATCAATACTTTATCATAGATCAACACATTACAATGGTACTTCCTGTGCCTATCCAGTTGTCTACCCAAGGAAATTCTACCCAGTTTTCAATAAGTTTGGGTTGTGATGTGGTAATCCTATCAGCCAAAATGCAAACTTTCATTTGGTGCTTTCTTTCCTCAGAATTATCTTGGGGCCCCCCCCCCTGTCTTGAAGATGTTTTACTACTGATGACGGTCACTGTATGTGTGACCGAAATATCTAGTATTTTTGTGAATTTCTATCAATCACTGTCTATTAAAAGGATTTTATCCCTATTTGAACTTTTATTTATCGTCTTGAAGATCAGATTTACATAAGCCTATGTTATTAATTTATTCAAAAAGAAATTTGATTTTTAGAAAACAAAGTTTTAACTGAAAGGTTATGCAGCCCTATTGGTTTGCTCAATAAAATAAGCATAGAAGAACAGTTTTTCTTATTATAAGACATCAATCTTCCAAATTCTCAAAGAGATGGTAGTTATAGAGACAAGCTTTAAATAATTTTTCATATTTTGGCTCTTTCATATTCAGTATGCACTAGTGGTGACGATAAGGGCCCCATAGAACCCAAGACGGGGGGGGGCAGTCCCTAGGAAAAATATAAATTTTGAAATGATATTACATTATTACTGTTTCGATTATTTTCTTTCAAAGCTTAAGTGAAATAATTGTAAGATATGTTTTCACACGGTATTATATTATGTTGAAATAGCAAGCATATTATCGATAATGACTTATGAACAAATAAGCATAATAAATATTTAAAGTAGCCTACCAAAGACATTAAAATGAAAACGTCCCCCCCCCTCCTAGCTCCATCATAGGTCTATTTACACTTGAAAACCAGGATTTTGTGCAATTTTCCATTTTCTTTAAGATCTTTTTCATAGCGTAAGTTTCTACTTGTTGCCACAATGAATCTACATGTTGCCACAATGGAAACTTTTCCTGTTTCATAGGCAGCGCAATAGTGCTGCCTAACTAAAGAGCAATATGAGAATTTTTTTTTTAGACTAGGACACTTTGTACAGAAGTTATTGTAGAAACTTCAAATAGGACTCGTTGAATTGAAAATTGAAAGGGCTAGTGCCATTTTGAATAGTCAAAAGTCATTGGACGCCAGCCAGACTCCCCTCCCACAACCATCTTTTCACCAAACACATCCAATCAAAATTTTGAGATAGCCATTTTCTTCAGCATAGTTGAAAGGTCTGGAAAATTATGTCTTTGAGGATGACAACCCCCCCCCACAGCCCTCAGGGGAAAGGGTTGTAAGTTATGCCCCAAAGGCATATAAGGTTTTTACGGAAAGGGTGGTCGCATAAACTTCAGATGGGGCTCATTGGATTGGTAAGCAAAAGTTCTAGTAATGATTTTGAGAGTCAAAGTAATCAGAGGGCAGCTACCTTGTCCCCCCCCATGTCTTATTTTCCCCAAATGCATCTAATGAAAACTTAGAGATAGCCATCTGTTCAAAAATAGTTTAAGATCACACAACAAGGCCTTTGGGGTTGACACAACCCCCCAGAGTGTGGATTATAAGGGCTGTAAGTTATGCCCTGGAGGCATATAAGCTTTTAGTGGAATGGATGGTCGTGTGAGCGTTAGAGAAGGATCATTTGATTGGAAATGTATAGTTCTAGTGCTCTTTTAAGAGTCAAACGTAATGGAGGTCAACTAGCCCCCCTCTTCGAAATTCTCTTTTCCTCAAACGCATTTGATTGTAATTGCGAGATAGACATTTTGTTACCAATAGTCCAAAGAGCACGCATCAATGTTTTTGGGGTGAACACAATTCCCCAGAGCCCAGGAACAATGGTTTTAATTATTTGCCACAGGGAATGTAACTTTTTATGGAATGGGTGGCCACATAAGCCTTGTATCAGATGGGGCTCATTTGATTGGAAGTTGGAAGTTTTAGTGCCCTTTTTTAAGAATCAAAAATGAATGGAGGGCAATCAGCCTTTCCCCCCCCCCCCCAAGTCCATCAATCCCCAAAACACATCCAGTCAAAATTTTAAGAGAGCTATTTTGTTCAGCATTGTTGAAAGCTCCAGTAATTATGTCTTTGGGGATGTCAACCTCCCCACAGTCCTCAGGGTAAGGGCTGTAGGTTTGGCATTTTGTTCATTGTTTACATATATTATATGTTATTGAAAAAGGTACGCATGTTTGAACTTTACTATCCAAGAAGACAAATGGCATGTAGGTGAGCCTTTCAGAGAATGTTGATGGGAGTGTTAAACTAAACCAAAACATGTTTATGCATGCAAATTGCCAAAAGAGTGAATCTCCAGAACTGATTTTGGTAATAAGTTGCAACTTTCAGGGAATGCTTGAAGTGGAAGATCATCTGGTCAAAAAGCAATATGTGCCCACTATTGCTAGTACTACTATCACTGCTACATACATTACTACTACTACTACTACTCCCACTACCGCTTCTATTGCAACTACTTGTAAGGCTAAGAGCATTAACATTTCAAGATAAACATTTCAAGAAGTATATGAATATACAGGTTATCATATCAGCAATTTCATAGGAATGGCTCATTGTAATAAGTTGAAACTTCCAGGACTAGAAGAGAGGGATGTTCACTAACCAAAAGGTAATGTATATAATATACTACTGCTGCAGCTAGTACTACAGCTATTACTGCTGCTACTACTATTAATACTATTACCAGTAATATCAATACTACTACTGCGACTAGTCTTATAACTATGCCTAAGGGTATGAAGGTAAAATTTTCAAAAAAAAATTTAATGGAGGAAGGTGGACTGAATCACAACAAACCGTTTGCATGCAGGTCGTCGAAAGGGTGTAACAGCAACATCTTAGGAACAGTTTGGTGAGTGAAGTTGAAACTAACAGGGCTTGTTGTGGCGATGTTGAACTAAACAAAAATAAGTACTTGATCCTAAGGCTACTGCTTCTACTCACACTACTGCTACTACTACTATTATTATTACCACTTCTGCCATTAAAGCTAATGCTACTACTATTAATTCTACTGCTGCTAATACTATGTACTACAAAAGGTATTAAGGAAAAAAATTTGTGTTATATTGAAACTGTATGGAACTAAATCAAAACACTATGCCCACACAGGTCATCAAAAGGACATATCAGAAATACTTGGACAATAAACAGCCAGTGAAAAAGTTTTTCACTGGCTGTTTATTGTCCTCATTTTCTTCCTTCTTTGATTTTATGTCTTATGATGAGTCACTCAGCACTGAAGAGAGGTAAGATAAACATAAAAACCACAGTGCATCCCATCTCAGCACAATAGGGGTTCTAAATTGCATTCATTTCAAAATTTAGCACTGTTCAAGTTTATTGAATTAACATTTGGCTTTAGTTTTTATATTTTTGAGTTAAGTCATATAGACTCTAATGGGAGCTTATAAAACCGAAAGTAAGCGTGAATATTTAAATGGTGTGGGAACACGGAAAATACAAAAATAGCCAGAAGAATATAAAAGCAAACTTTCAAAGCTCAACCAGTTTTTTTTTTAACAAGTCGTCAAAACGGGATGTCCAACAACCTGGACCAAGTGCAAGAGTGCACTTGGTCCAAGAGCATGGTCCAAGTGCCAAAACCTGAGAAAATAAAACCGAACTTGAAGTTGATTTTGATAGTGAAATTAAAACATTAATCCATTGGACATTTGATTTAAAACATTAATCCATTGGACACAACCACGGAAACAAATAAACAACTGCAACAACTGCAACTGATCAAGAAAAATAGCTGCTGGTCACTAAATGTGTTTGCCAGTTGAAAGACAAGCACGGACCAGAAACTGCAGTATAGTTTGAAACAACTGAAGCTGTAAATACTCCCGAAACCCAAATTAGTTTATCAGGCCCGACCAATCTAAATTACCAACATTTCCAGACAGATATTGCATTCTATAAAAATCAAGCTACAGTGACAACCAAAGTGAAAGTTATTAGCGTTAATAAAATCTTATTAGCCATAGAGAAATTGCAACAAGCCAAATTATTAACAGGTTTTGGCTTTGTTACCCCCATAATCTAGATGGGGTTTACTGTTCTCCATGTAGGATCCCAAAAGCATGCAATTTCAAAGGAAGCTATTAGACATTTTTTTTTTTTTTAATTTATTAAAGAACGAAATAGGCGTTGGTAAATGTAGAGGCAGAGTTTATTACCATGCAGTAACAATGAGCAGGCAATACTCAGGCTACACAATTAAGGATATAGGATATAGTATAATGGATATGAATTAAGGACATATTCCCAACGTGGACTATGTACACTATCAAGCACATAGCCTGGACTTTGTGATCAATAATTTAGTGTCAAATATTTCTGAAATTAAAAATTTTATGACATATTTCAGAAAACTTACATTTTTTCAGCAAAAGCTAACTTAGATAGCACAGACTGAACACTGCCATTGAAGAAGAAAGCTCCATAAAGAATTTGACTTTATAAACTATTTCCTTTGCCTGTTAGCTTTAAAAGATAACCTCAAAAATTGTATGAAATGTTTGACAGAGTTTATTTTTAATAGAGCTAGAAAATAACGTGATAGAAGATGCATTAGCAATTAGAGACAACCTAGAAAACATTGAATTTATTCTTGTAGCTTTGTGGTCATGAGTTGTGGCTAAGATTTTACATCATGTGAATATAACTTGAAAAGCAAGCCAGAGCCCAATTGCTGACCTAGGCAGAGCATGGCAGTTTCTAGGTAAAGCTTGTGGCGAGTTTTAAGAGAGAACTTTGTTGGCTTTCTTGCTGATGCTAAAATTGAAAGAAGAGGCAGCAGGTGATCCTCAATTAATCCAGCTCACGAAAATCATATTACATGCAGATCAGATAATCATTCCTCTGAAATCGCGCAGATATTCTTAACCACATCCATGGAAAAGAGCACTATGAAAAACATCCAGGAATAGAAAACAGGAAGCAGCAAAATTGCTCTATTATTTTCTTATTGTGCATGAGACATGGATCCCCATTCATGCTTGTTTCCAACAACAGTCTGCAATTCACATCAGAAATACATTAAGGAATGAGAAATTTCACACAAGGCATATCACCAAATTTCCCTCACTTGAAAGAATTGGCAGAAAATTAAGTACAAACAGTCAAAGATATCTTTGCCAAGACTAACCTAGCAAGAGGGAATTATGAGTTGGACTAATTGAAATACAGGAATACATTGCCAATGGATTTGCATCACCAGCTACTAATTAGCAGAAACTTGAAATCAATTCTTCCATACACTGGGAAACTTCTCTCCCCACATACAGTCCACCATTGTAAATTCAGAGAACATTAGAAGAAGTAACAAACGCTCCTAAAGGAATACCATGATAGAAACTTGAAGAAATTAAATCCTCTAGAAGCTGTTCAAGCAGTCTAAGCTCAAATCCAAGGTAAAGCATCTAATCACGTAAGCAGACATAAATCATAGATCATACATAACCATGAAAAATGATGGGGGAACTTATTGTTGGAATAGGAACCACATAAGGATTCTACATCAGTCAAACCAGCCACCTTCTTCTCCTCAACCTGTAAGAAATCTGAAGGCTGAAACCCCTGTAAGCCCACCTGTTGGAAATCCTGCATCCTCGCCAAATTCACTAGGTGGTGTTTTACTACCCATCCAAAAACCCAATTATAGCAGCTACATCTCCATTCAAAACTCCTGAACTAGCTGCCCAGAGCAAATTTCCCACAATACCAGTCTTCCACAAACTAATATCTATACCAAGCACAAATCTTGCAGCCCTTGCCAATTTTCAGAAAGGTTTTCACTCAACCTGCTCAGTCATTGAAGTCAGGTGAGTTTAAAATTGGTCAAACAGAGAATCAAACCTAGCACTTTCTTCTGTTAAAATAAGGTGAATAATGTCATATATAGAGAAGTAAGTGGAGTGCCTTCCACAAGTAAAGTGAAGAGAGATTATAAATGGAGAAGTTAATATGTTATCATTCCCAAGCCAAAATCAAGACACTGTAGACAAATCCCTGAAAGGATAAATCCTTGTAAAAATTGTCCTTTTATAAAAAATAAAAACACATTCTACTGCAATTATCTTACCTATTAAAATATATGAGAAAAAACATATGTAAAATTGAAAAAAGTAGTTTTAGCAGCAAAAACCTAAAGTATTGGAGAATTTAAGGAGCACCTCTTTTAATAGAAGCAGAAAATGCAAGTGTGGAGTGGTTTGGAGTGGAGGCAAGTTTGGAGCAGCTCAAATGAACAGTCAGTAAAATTCATCACAATATAAGTGCTGTTAATCAACAAACTTCTAAGATTGACAGACTATCTACCAGAGAGGTAGAGAAACCATAGAAAAAGCTGTTTATATTACCAACAATTAAAAATATTATATCCAGCCTGCCAAAAACTCTCTGGATTTGACACATTTTTTCTCATATTATTTGATATTAAGCAAATAAATATGATACCGTATCTGATTTTTTAGCTATCATGAGTCCTTGATTTAATTAATAAAGCATGAGATACTGGTTATTCCCCAAAAATATGGAAACAGCCACACCAATAATGATTTCTAAAGCCAAAAAAAAAACACAAGTGAACACCATTACTTTATAGCATCCTTGCAAATTTTAAGCAAAGTGTATAAAAGATTTGTAAAAAGGAGGTTGAGCCAGGGAACATTAAAAAAAATCCCCAAAGATTTCCCATATTTTAGATGGAAAAGAGGTGTCATTGACAGCCTGGTGTGTGTAATACAATTTATGCAATTCAAAGGGGGTGCAATTCAAAATCAGCTCATTATGATTGGAGTATTCTTAGTCACTGACAGCACTTTTGAATCTTTCACACATAGAAAAATTTTAAATGGTATCATTAAAAGTGGTATACACAGAATATTATTGATATTTGCGAAGTTACCTTGAGGACAGTGAAATCTGCATCAAAGTA
Source organism: Artemia sp. Kazakhstan ARC1039 (assembly GCA_029168905.1). Classification (NCBI taxonomy): domain Eukaryota; kingdom Metazoa; phylum Arthropoda; class Branchiopoda; order Anostraca; family Artemiidae; genus Artemia; species Artemia sp. Kazakhstan ARC1039. Next base: position 7,012 of record JAQQPU010028910.1, read on the forward strand.
GGCAACACCATCTCTACTGATGTGTTGAGAGTTAGAAGAGGAGTAACACAGGGATCAGCTTATGTACCTGATTTCTATAATACTGGAGTATATAATGTACCACTTGATGATCTTGATGGAGCTTCAAGAGCAAGTATATTTGCAGACAATATATTTTTCTGGTTTATAGGACAAACCATCACCAAAATCAGAAAAAATATAAAAGCTTTATAGCAGAAACTGGAGTTTCAAGCACTCAGCATTTATTGCAATTTCTCCTCACACATAACCAGAGGTATGATTATCACCAGAAACACTTCTATTATTGCTCCCACATTGACACTGAGTAGCAGAAAAATTGACTATGTGAACCAACTAAATAAAATATATACCACCAAGTCCATAAAAATGATCCAAAGAACAAAATATACCCACCATGTACAACGAAAAGATTAGATTAAAACTCTTTCAGCTGTTAGGAAGACTTGAAATGAATTACCACCAGAAACAGTTCAACAGCCCAGCTCAAAAATTGATTAGCCTCTACAAAGTGAGTTCCCTACAAGGTCTTATTGTGATCTGTTTTGAGAAAAACTTTTATTTAATTAGTTGCTCTTGTTACATTTTTGTTGTTAAAAAAGCATGTTTCAGTGTTATTTTTGAAGCGTTGTCTTTAATGTTTTAATGTTTAGTGCAACAAACTTTGTAAACCTTACCGCATTTGGTAAAAGGTAAAGAATACAGCATTAGACATTACACTTCCTACTGTCAGTGCTGATCTCTGGTTCTTGGCCCTTCAGCCAGGAAGCGCAATGGGGGGTTGATGGCCAACCATCCTGTGCTTTCGCACACCCTTCCTGTTTACCTTCCCCAGATTTCTCCAGGCACCCATTTAAAGCTGAGTCAGAGAGTCCACTCTGACTCAGCTTACAGTCACACCACTGACTTCCATCCCAAAACCAAATAATTGGATACACTAGGATTCAAACCCTCACCCTCTTGGACAAAGAATCCTAAATCCAGCAGACCAATCCACTTGGCTAGGACCCCATTTGGTATTAACAAATAAATATAGAATACACTAAAGCAGCATGAACTGGATGACTAAATGTCATATAATCATTAACATGAACCAGTTGGGGTAGCAGAGCCCAATTCAAGACCAAGTTGATCAAAAAATATATCAGATCAAAGCTTAAACATACTGCCATAATTTATCAATCAGATCCACACTCAGCCCTTGAAGGATTAAATACTATCTAGAATTGTGCTCCAAGGATTATTTTGGAGCAAGGAGCATAACCCCAACAGTATTTCTTTTATCTAAGAGTGGTTAGAGGATTGAGAAACAAGCAGATGTATGACAGCATTGATATACATCTGAGGAATTGTGAACTAACAAGACAAGAAGGAGTACTCATTTCCAAACTAAGATCTCAACATACAGTGGAATAATCTTTTCATGCAAGTTTTTTGGAAAGGAAAAATATTGCATCAAGACAATTAAGCATGTTCTACAAGATTGTGCTAATTATCATAATCAAAACAAAGCATAGTGAAGTTCTTAGCACAGAAATTTTGGGAGCTAATGTTAATGAAAAGATTAACATACTCCCAACTAGTTGTTCAGTTTTTACAAAACATAGCAGTCAATAAGAAGATACAATCCAGTTTCTTATTAAAACTCTGTATATGCTGAACTGATAGTTAAAATGTGAAACTGTTGATCACCAATCAAAGTCCTGGTAGGAATTGTGCTGCTGGTGCTTCAGCCAAGCTTGTAATTGTATGTTCAAAAATCTGGACAAGCTGAGACACAAAGGTGAATAAGAATGCCAATAAATGAGTATATATTATGCCCAATATGTATCACATACCCAATTACTGAGGTGTGGCGTTAAGGAAATGGACCACTCTTTATTGGGAGATATAAAAATAGGTTAATTACTGAATTTGATTTTCCTTGTGAAATGACCAACTTGATCAGAGAGGCTTCAATCCGAAGTTACAACCGTGCTAAATATTACCTTTTGCTTCTGCCAAATGTGGCATTTAAACTACACCAAATAATATGGGGGGAGTTTGAAATAGGGAGCTAGTCAAATAGGCGCCGTAAACATTCTTCATAGGTCATCAGATTCCTGGAAGCGTACCAATGGATAGCATACGAACTAGAGGGCTAGTCTTAAAATCTAGATACGAACATATAAAATAAGACTGTAAAAATAGAAAAGTAATGGATTTATTAGACTTACATGATCAAACATACGGCTTCAAACTTCAGTAGGCAAAAGCAAATACAGCAATTGACAATAATACAGTGATTTTATCAGAATGCTCATAACATAATAATCGAAAAACACTTCTTCTCTACCATATAACACGAAGTTTGCTTTTGAGCAATAAACACTATTTTCTGATTGGTTCATCTCCACACGGAGGGCCCGTCTCTTTACTCTTATGCTGACAAAATCAAACATTATGCAGCCCAAAACTACCCAATAGTTTTTTCCGCGATATTCTGATCATTAAACATACACATTCCTGAGAGTACTTCTGAATTTCTAAACTAAGTTTTAAACAATGTCCCACTATGTATTTCAAAGCACTCCTGCGAAATTCAAATCCATCTCATTAGTATTGTACTTGCAAAATACCCATATTTTTCTGCTTTTCAGATCTGTCAAAAGCGCTTGGAAATGTTCGCGATTCCTTTGTTTTGTAGAACAAAGAATGCGGATCTATACAGAGTATTCTTGAAGTTCTTGGTATTTGAAATTAATCACCTTTTGCTTTGAACTTTTTAAAGGGATATTTGGCTGATAAATAAATGAGAGTTTAAGGCAGATTTCCAAGCTTAATTAAGGGGGTTTGATTTGCGTCGGAAGCGTATTTAGAATGAAGTAAACTTTTCATATTTTAAAGTAAAACATTGTACATGGTACATATCACCCATCCCAATTTTGAATAACGTCCCGTTATTAGTATTTGCTTGCCTTCGGGTTTTTAAATTTTTGAAATTTGTCTACTATTTGTTTCATGCAATTTTTAACTGTTTTTATGTCATTATAAGTCTAATTGCTCTTAAGCGATTAAAATTCTTTCTATATTACTTTTCTTATTTTAAGTCTGCTAAGTTTCCTCTATCGGACTAAGATAGCTACTTACACCAAGGTTTTTTTTCTACATCTAACATTGATAATTTCTATATTTCTAACAATATTTGGTAAGCTTGAACTTATTCTACTACTACTAAAAAAATCTTTTTTTTTTCAAGATTATCTTTTATATTTTTTTTTTTTTTATTTTAAGCTAGCTACAGAATAACTAAGTTTCCTGTCTTATGCT
>JAQQPU010028913.1:0-10335 GCA_029168905.1 Artemia sp. Kazakhstan ARC1039
GCTCCTCCTCCACCCCAATCTATTCAAAGCCTCCCTTTTTACACCCGAGCCTACTGCTGATGCTATTGAGGCTCACCTTATGGAAATTGCCACTGAGTGGGGGATCAAGGAAAAGGTCGTTTCTGTAGTACCAGATAATGGAGCAAATGTAGTTCGGACCAATCCCAAGTAGGTACAGGATGAATATATGTTTTGTGCTTCGCACATACTCTAAATTTTAGGTGGGGGGGGGGGGGGGGTGCTATTAATGATACTGCTGAATTGTTGCCTCTCGTCCAAAATGCTAGAAAAAATGTCAGCTTTTTCAGACGTAGTGTTGTAGCTACCGACAAGTTGCGACAGGTTAAAATCTCTAGTGACAGTGCTTGCACCAAAAAAACTAAAACCTGGTGTGACCACTAAACGGAATTCGCTTATCACTATGTTGCGTAGTCTACAAGATCTGAAAGAGTCGCTAACAAGCTTGCTTGCTCTTCTAGGTAAAGTGGACCTCATACTCACTGATAGTGAGTGGGGTGTTATTTCAAACGTAATTGCGGTGCTTACACCCTTTGAAGAGGCAGCTATTGAGCTCTCTTCTAAAAGCTTATTCCCCATCTCGACACTCCTGTCTTTAACTAAGATTTTGGGACACCACCTCGTTCAGATTTTGGGGGATTCTCAGATGTGGCTAATGAGCTTCGAAAGGCTTTGCTGAATAAAATGCATTGTAGGCTTATAAGCCTTGATCAAGTCAAACCCGTCGTAATTGCCACATATCTTGACCCGCGTTTTAAGAAAATGTATATTTCACCTGACGATCTTCTGCAAGTTGAAAGCAAAATTGCAAACCAGATAGATTTGGCCTTGCTGGCTGCTGAATCTGGATCAGAAGATACAAGTACCATCCAGCCCCTGCGATGCAGTCATATCAGAATCAATCCAGTCTGTGGGGTTCACACGATGAAGTCCATATAGTCAATGCAGGACATGCTTCGAAAGCAGCCGAATATATCATCATGGCTCTGCAAACTTTCAATAGGGAAGCCAACAGTTTCAAGAGAAACTTGTCCACTCAAGTGGTGGAAGTCTCACGCTATGGGATCCCAAAAACACCTGTAAGAAGTTGCAATGAAATTCATGTCTGTGCCCACTACCAGTGTCCCTTCTGAAAGAGTGTTTTCCAAGGCTGGTCTGATAATCACTGAACGGCGGAACCGACTCTCAGGGAAAAACATTGACATGCTGATGTTTTTAAATAGCCAGTAGTTTATTTTTCTCTTTTCCTGAGCCCGAATAATTCCAAATATGGGTTTTTATTATATTCATTTACGTAATCGAAGTTTATTTTTATTGTTTGTTTATATATTATTTGGATTTTGGAAAAAAAGTTAAACAAAATACCTTTTATTTACCATTTGCGTTACTGAACTTCGGTAAATTCATAAGATAGCAAAAAACTGATCTGAAATATCGATATCGATATATCGAATATCGAAAGTAAAAATATCGATATATTGACGTATCGATTAATCAAAATATTGCCCAACACTAGTCAAAAGTGCTTGGAGAGTAACTAGTCCCCATGCCCTCTTTCCCCCAAATGCTTTCGATCGAAATTTGGGATAGCCGTTTTATTCAAAATGGTCCATGTATAATATAACATTGCCTCCAGGGTGACACAATCTGGCAGAAAGGGTCATGAGTTAAGCCCTGGGGGCATATAAGAAATGTATGGAAGGGGTAGTCATATGGTTTGATAGTTTCTTTATTTTGATACTTTGTTACTTGGATACTAGTTTCGATACTTCGATGAAACTTTGATGTTGAAAAAAATTTGATTGTGATATGGGGACTGTTGAAAAATTAGATACTTTGGCAATAAAAAACGAACAGGAATTAATTAAAACAACTTTATGAAAAGGAAGTTTTTCAGAGAAATTAAAGGCCATATTAAACTTAAGATCAGCAGAAATATACACCTATAATAATTGAAACTCAAAACGACCAGAAATGACTATTAAAGAATAAATGAAACCCAAAAGGAACAGAAATTAAATAAAGCAAAAACATACAACAAGTAATTATATAAATGAATAATTAAATCTTAAAACGAAGAAAACTCGAATTGAATATGCAAATCAAGCTTAAAACGAACAAAAATCACTACGAATAAGAGTTTGGCTACTGCCCCCTTCACTAACTGTAAAAGTCTAAAGCCTACTGCGTCACTGGCACTTTCCCGAAAACTATACGTGTCTTAAACAGTCTTGGAGAGAACTAAGAAAATTAAACTGAATATTTCATGTATAATGATATTAGTAACTGAAGGCTCATCAGTTCAAGATTTTATTTTAGTATAAAATTGTTTTTATTTTCGATGTTGTAATACATACAGAAGAAGATATTTGTAATGTACTTCATTTTCAGTAAAGCATCAGTATTTTATAATCCCACCCCTAACCTCTCGGTCTTGCTAACATCTTCACTTTGCAGAGCTAATAGCTGTTTTTATATGCCAGCTACAGTTAAAAGTAAAAAAATTTCAAAGCAGTAAGATATGAATTAATTCTTAAATGTTTGCAGTTGTAAAATAAACAGATTTGCTTTTGGGACATTCTATAACAAGTTATCCATATTCAAAATCTGTTCAGCTGTTCAGCTGCTTTTGGGACGTTCTATAACAAGTTATCCATGTTCAAAATCTGTTCAGCTGTTTTGCAGAATTCTCTTCCATTAAGGGACATTATTTCCACGGTGGCACCGAAAAAAGACATTTAACAAACATATTTTTTGTTCAAAAATCCCTGTGTTTATCTTAAATTTTTGCCCTCCCCTTTACTCAGTAATTCTCTGATTTCACCAAAATCAAAAACCTTGTATTTACATTATCTTGCACAAAAATACACCTAGTAACTAAGGAAGCCTAGTCATTTCCATTATGTGAGTATTTAAATCAGTCATTTTTACACTATCCTCACTTATTGCTAAAAAAAAAAAAAAAAAAAAAAAAAAAAAAAAAAAAAAAAAAAAAAAATGTCAGCTTTCACAGTTATTAAAATCTGTCAGAATTCCCAAAAATCATTTGAAATAGTTATAAATGTCTATAGACAACCTTAATATACTAAAAGATAAACCCATAGAAATTTGCTTTTGGTCAGTGCTCGGCTTTTTCCATTATCTAAGCAATATTTGCTTTATCTTTTTTAAGTTCAGAATCTTCTTCATCTATTCTAAATTACCTTTAATGTGTCCCTTGACACACTGCAATTCAATTTCCCTTTTCTTTTTGCTCGTTTCCCAATCATATTCAAGCGTCGTGACAATCAGCCATACAATCCCCATTTCACAATACTTGCCTTGACTCTGTACAAGATCTAATTTCCAAGTTTTTATCCTTTCTTCTATTTTTACAGTTTCAGCCCATTCAAAATTTCAGACAAAAACTAAAAAAAAACCTTACCGTTAAAATACGAAGGTGACCGAAATAAAAAAATATTTTTGGTTCTTACGTTTATTTGTACCTGTAAACAATAATTTTCTGATTTTTTGCTCCATTTGTTTCAAAAGCTAGACTGCTGGGATACGGATTACACAGCTACTTACGTGAAAAGAAAAATCCTTTGGGAAATATATAAAGCATTTTGATTTTAAACTTTTGTATTTCACAATTAGCCTCCATAAACCGTGCTTAGTAATGAGCCTCCTAGCCATGTCAGGTTAGGAAGCCAAGTCAGGTTAGGAGACCAAGATCCTGAAATATCAGCTTCTGTAAAATCAAATACTATATTGCATATTCGAAATAAGCAATTGTTGCGTTTGGACTTTGTACCTCCATCTAAATCCATCTAAATTTTTATTTCACCCTTCTAATACTTAATTCCATGACTTCTGTTTAGCTTTATTACTATATTAAATAGAAAAAAAACAAGATTTAAAACTGAAAGTAAGGAGCAACATTAAAACTTAAAACAAACAGAAGTTTTTACGTATATGAGGGGGGGGGGGTGACAGCCCTCGTCAATGCCTTGCTCTTTACGTTAAAGTTTTGAATTTTGTCCCAATTCTTCAAGAATGACGCCTGAATCATAAAGGCCGTTTAATTAGAATAAATAGCTCTTTTAAAAGTACCAAAAAAACTTTAGCGTAAAGAGGAAGTTATTTACGAGGGAATGACGCTCCTCATATACGTAACAATTTCTGTTCGTTTTAAGGTTAAATATTAATCCTTACTTTCAGTTGAAAAAAAAAGTTTTTTATTTAGCTTCTGGCCGTTTTTTAAATAATGCTGGGAAAATGGCTTCCCCTGCATGGAAAATTCCTTTCCCCCCTGAAAAACCTCTCCATGGAAAGAAACTCCAACGAAATCCCCCCGACCCACCCCACAAGAAAAATCCCCCCTGAAAACATCTGTTTACTTCCCAATAACCAGTACTATATGTAAACAATGGGCAAATTTCATAACTTGCAGCCCTAGCTTCGGTGACTGTGGGGGGTTAAGTCATGCTCAAAGACATAGCTATTAGATTTTTCGACTATGCTTAACAAAATGGATATCTCAAAATTATGATGGGGTGAACTGGGGAAAAATGAGCGTGGGAGCGGGGCTAGCTGCCCTTCAATATATATGGTCATTTAAGAAGGGCACTAGAACTGTTTATTTTCGATCAAATGAGCCCTCTCCGATCTCCTACGATCACTGGTTTGATATGATTACCCCTGGAAAAAAAAACACGCATCCGTGTTCTTCTGGCCAAAAATACAAAATTCCACATCTTTATACATAGGAGCCTGAAACCTCTACAGTAAGGTTTTCTGGTGTGCTGAATCTGACGGAGTGATTGTCATTAACATCAATTGATGTTCTGGGGATGTTTTACCCTCTTATTCAAAAATTGGACAACTTTTCTCAGGCTCGTAACTTTTGATGGGTACCATTAAATTTGATGATTTTTTTTTTTACATATTTTGAATAAGCATCGAAATTCGTATTCTTTTGATGCATCTATTGTTATCAAGGCTCTGTTTCTTAGAGTTTAGGTTACTATTGAGCCAAATCTCCCCTTGCTTGCAGTTCGTTACCACGAACTGTTTGATTACTAACCTGTCTTTGATCTAAAATCTCACTTGAAAATTTCCTGTTTTCAGATCCTATGACAAGGCAGCTAGAAGGAAAACAAATAAAAAAAAAACAACTTTGAAACTGCTTAGCGGCTCACATTTCTAGCTTTATAGACCACAATTAATTTGAGGATCATTTTCAAAAACGGCAAATAAAGTTTTATCTGTATGGAGAGGATGATTCTCAAACAGAGAGGAAAAAGAGGGCGAGAGAGAGATAGAAAGAGAAAGAGAAAGAGAAAGAGAGAGAGAGAGGGGGAGGGATGGAGAAGGAGGGGAAGAGAGAGATACAGAGAGAAAGAGATGAGGGAGGGAGGGGAGAGAGAGAAAGAAAGAGACGGAGAGATTTTAGTTTTTAATTCTGTTCTATGGAAGTGTCTAAAGGAAAGGGACCGCACAGGCCTATTCTCCACTTTTATCCAACAGTTTTAAAGTATCGCCTTTAGATGTCGGAATTAGTTGAATTATTAGCGGCTGTACCATAACTGACCCTAAGAGTCAGTGTGAAGATAATAAACCTAGAGATGGCCGTGAAATCTGAGCTTTGCTCGACTCAAATTCAAGTAGAGTTCTGTATTCAATAACTTGAAGAAATCTTCTAAGGGATCAGGGATATCTTTAGAAATTACCACTAGCTAGATTCTAACTTGTTCAAATACAAATCATCCCACAGCTTGGTATCATCTTTATCTGCATCCAAAACTAAAACCAAAAAAAAGAAAAAAAATGTACATATGGGCTTACATTCTCTATAACTTGAAACGGTACTTGTTAATTATACGGAACCCACTCAAGAATTTTGATATGTAAGATCTGAGAAAAACCGGTTTAATTGTTTGTATCCAGAGACAATTAGCTTAGGCTCAGCGGAAAAACTGCGTTGTAGGGATATTTTAATGAGATATTTAGATATGGTATTTTGGTTACGTTAGGTTATATTAGGTGAGATATTTAATATAATACGTTTTAGGCGGCCTGCTCTCCATAATTCTTCGTCGTAGTTCCCGTAAGTTTCTTAATAAAGTATTATATTTTCATCATATTTTGGTATATATTATTATGAATAACCCAACTTCACTTCTTGAGTGTGTTCTGTATAACTAACATGTAGGCCTATCCTTGAAAGATATGGTAAAAATATGGTTGATATGGTAAAATAATGGTTGATATGGTAAAAAAAAAATTACCAGAGCTAATTGTTACTATTATACGACAAAAGAGTTTTCTTCAAAAATTAAACAGGGTATGGTCATCCTCCAGGTCCAGGGTATTGTCATCCTCAAAGACCTAATTTCCGGAACTTTCAACTACGTTCAACATAATAGCTATCTCAAATTTTTTATTAGATGTGTTTGGGCAATAGTGGGCGGGAGAGGGGGGATAGGTGTATATCTATATTAAATTATTAAATCATATTAAATTATCAATATTAAATTTACTATATTAAAATTACTATATTAAATTATCTACATTAAATATCTATATTAAACAGGGTATATCTAATACATCTAATGTGATACACTTAATCCAGTTGGTATTTTTTTAACCTTTGTCTGAATTTTTTTTTTTTTTTTTTTTTTTTTACAGTGATTGTCAGTCATTTCTGAGTGAGCTATGTTCTTTCTATGTGTGTGTAAGGTTTCTTGATCCTTCAATAATTTTAAATTGGGAAACCTAAAGAAACACGACAGGATTCGTCCTTCACATTCAAGGACGTTCCTTCACATTATAATATTTATATATATATGCTTGATTTAAGTTACATACAATTTCCTCCTTACTTAGATTTACATATTGATCTATTTTTGCATATCTTCCTTTATTTTTCTCGATGCTCAGTTTGGCTTCAGACTTTCCCCCTATTAGGCATATTTTTAAGTTTATTAATGTTTTCTTGAAAAATCCTTTTACATCACAAATATTTGAAACTACTATTGGATAAATCTAGCTAAACAAACCAATGATATTCAATCAAAGTTCTGGAGCATCAATAGCTGAAATTTCCCTATGGAAATCTAAGTTCCTTAAGGAATATTAATTCCGGAATAAATTTCTTCGTATATTGACAATATTTCAACAGGGAAAAACACAACTATCATATAAATTCCCTTTGTGCTTCCTTAACGTTTACTAGGGTCTAAGTTAATATTTTTTTTTGTTATTATTAGGCTATTCAAATAGTATATGTCTCAAATAGTAAAATTCTTTATCGTATTTTCTTTTGTGTATCATCGCCCTTAAAATATGAATTGACTTTACGGGGGACAAAAACAATAGTATTCAATCCGCACAAGCATTGCTTCAGGGAATCGATGATGTATATATTTTTTTTTTTAATAAACCCATTGTTACTTACTTTAAATCAAAATTCCAGGGAGTCAATAGCTGAAAATTTCCCTGTTTATTTCAACGTTTCCAAGGTATTTAAATTCATAAAGATATTTTTGTCATTTTGAAAATTTTTCAGTTGAGAAAGAGCAGAAGTATCGTATGAATTATTTGCGCGTTTTAAGTTTGTCCTTTTCTTAGTCGGTATTTTTGTTAAAAATTATCCTTCCTCTTCACCACTTAGAAGGTATGTCTTCTAAGGTATACCAGGTCCTACCTCAAAAGACATTATGTGCATCCAGGTTATCGAAATGACACTTTCCCCCACCACACATAGAAAACGCTTATGTCAATGTCACAAATAAAAGAGTTTAAATATCCAGAAATAAAAAAGAGCTGAGTGATGCCTCTGATATTTATTCATTCTCTTACTACATTTTAATGTATATCTAATATTCTGAACATTTTCTAAAAGGATTCTTTTGAGTAGGCCTATATCATCTATGAATTATTAGTAGGGTAAGAGGTACCATTTTGCTTACACATATAGCAAATATCATGTTATTCTACAACGCCCCCGTACAAACAGGTCTACAGGTCATCACACTCTTTGCCAGGGGAATGACGCAATTAATTAAACCTGTATTATAAAACCAGCGTGTCTTGTTTCGAGTTTTAACGGACAAGTTTTTTTGATAACTTGATAGGTGATTTGAATAAAAGGAATTCAAATATTTTGTCTAGCAGGAGATAACTTAATTTACTTAGACAATGAACGAGAGAAAAAAAGGGGTAATGACCGAAAAGTGTTTTGGAGGAGATGGAATGAATGTGTATTGTATAATACACAAGTGATGATTTGCACAGTGTTGTCAATTTTAAATAGTTTAGAAATAAAAAATTAACAAGAAATGGCTGAAAAGTGTTTTGAGGGAGTTGAGTTGCACGAGGGTTGACTTGCACGAGGGCTCAGTTACATACGGATTCAGTTACACGGGGATTAGTTAAATGGGGTCAAGTTGCATGGGGGGTTCAGTAGCACGAGGGGTTCAGTTGCATGGAGGAGTTCAGAAGCTTGGGATTCAGTTACATGGGGTCGGTGGTCGTTATAATACACAAGTTCTATTTGAACAGTGTTGTGAGATCCCCTACCACACCCCCAAAGGACTCCGATCCCTCCCATCCCAACCCGTGTATTAGCGAAGTTACTCTGTGGTCGTTATAATACACAAGCTTTAGTTTACGAGATTTGGGGGCTTGAGTTGCACAAGAGTTCAGTTACATACAGATTCAGTTACACGGGGGGGTTTAGTTAAATTTTCGTCTGAAAAATAGGAGTTCACACTTAAAAAAGTTCTATTAAGAGCTATTTTTATGGAAATGGTTCATTTTTGAACCAAAACTATGCTTTTCTGACTGAAGATACACATTTGAATCAGAAAAGGTGAAAATGTACACATCTAAAACAGAAAAGTGTGTTTTGACTATATTTTCTATAATTTAGTCTGAAAAATAGGAGTTCACACTTAAAAAGTTCTATTAAGAGCTATTTTTATGGAAATGGTTCATTTTTGAACCGAAACTATGCTTTTCTGACTGAAGATATACATTATTATCAGAGAAATTGTTTAAAAATACGCTAAAAGGTGATTCCCGTGAAGCTATTGTAGTTTTCTATAAAAAATGAATGATTTTCAAAATCAAAGAAAATGGCCCCATCTTTAACAAATATAGCCTTAGCTAGTTAAAAATGCGCATAAATTCTTGATTTTCAATCTAACTTAACTTGTAGGAATAGGACTTCATTCAAACAAGTAAATCAGCTTTATTTAAAGTATATTAATTGCACAAAAAAAGACTATTATTTTTCCTTGTTTTTCCCTCCAGGTGCTAAGGTCTCCATCTCGCTTTCAGTTGCATAGAGGGGTGAGTTGCACGAGGGTTCAGTTAAAGGGGATACAGTTGCACGGGGGGTTTCGGTTATACACGGGTTCAGTTACAAGGGGAGTTTAGTTGCACGGGGGGTATCCCTTTTTTCGTAAATCGGGCTCCCTGTTTTCAAAATCCTTTTTTCTTCTGAGGCTTGGAGCATTTGGTGGCTAGATATTAAACGTAATGAAATTTAGCACGGAGGTTCAGTTGTACAGGGTTTCAGTTATACAGGGGTTCAGTTACATGGGGGTTCTTTGTGTTAAATAAGTAGTTTTTGTATCTTTTAAAAGAACTTTACGGGGATTGAGAGACTCAGTTGCCTAATTCCGTGTGATTTTTCTTTACGAAGGTTAAGAATGTGCCTCACGGGTAATTAAAGAATGAGATGCTTACATCAACAATACAAAGAATAAGCTCAGATACTTAATAGATTTGACGCTTACAAGGGACATTGCTAGAAAGTATTCAATAGCTTAATTGAAAAGTAACGATAGAATGACATTGTGACTTGACCTAGCTTTACCTCGCCGATGTGGTCTGTATAATACATAAGTAACGTTTGAAAAATATTGTCAATTTAAAAAGAAATGGCTGAAAAGTGTTATGAGGGGGGTGGGTTGCATAGAGGAGTGAGTTGCACGAGGGTTCAGTTAAAGGGGATACAGTTGCACGGGGGGTTTTGGTTATACACGGGTTCAGTTACAAGGAGGGTTCAGTTGCACGGGGGGTATCCCTATTTTCGTAAATCGGGCTCCCTGTTTTTAAAATCCCCTTTTCTTCTGAGGCTTGGAGCATTTGGTGGCTAGATATTAAACGTAATGAAATTTAGCGCGGAGGTTCAGTTGTACAGGGTTTCAGTTATACAGGGGTTCAGTTACATGGGGGGTTCTTTGTGTTAAATAAGTAGTTTTTGTATCTTTTAAAAGAACTTTACGGGGATTGAGAGACTCAGTTGCCTTATTCCGTGTGATTTTT
>JAQQPU010028914.1:0-10335 GCA_029168905.1 Artemia sp. Kazakhstan ARC1039
AGAACCCCCTCATATACGTAATAACATATACGTAATAAAAAAAACAATAAAAAAACAAGCGATACAGCTCAATAGTAATCGAAACTTTTTAAAACGGAATTTTGATGTCAATAAATGTATCAAAAGAATGTGTTTATAATGCTGATTCTAAATATATAAATTTTATTAAGTTTAGTATTACTCATCAAAGGCTACGAGCCTGAGAAAATTTACTCGATTTTTTAAAGAGGGGGGAAACATCCCCTACAAGTGAAAGAATTTTAATGAAAATCACACCGTCAGATTCAGCGTATCAGCGTAACTTTGTATTTTTTGCCAGAAGAAAAATATACGAATATAGAAGTTAGTTGCGTAAGTTAATTTGTAAAGACATCCATTTAGCAAAAGAAAGTAAAATTTTTATGCAAATAAAAGCTGCATTTACTAAAAAACGATCAGAAATTAAATAAAAAAAAACAAGTTTTTTAAACTGAAAGTAAGGAGCGACATTAAAACTTAAAACGAACAATAATTATTCCGTATATGAAAGGGGCTGTCCCTTCCTCAACGCCTCGCTCTTTACGCTAAAGTTTGACTCTGTCTCATAACTTTATTTTTTAAAACAATAAAAAACTTTAGCGTAAAGAGCGAAGCGTTGAGGAGGGGACAGCCCCTTTCATATACGGAATAATTTCTGTTCGTTTTAAGTTTTAATGTCGCTCCTTACTTTCAGTTTAAAAAACTTGTTTTTTTTATTTAATTTTTGTTTCAGAGATGATTGTATCGAACCAATGGTCCAAGAGCAGCGGGAGAGGGCTCATTTGAATGGAAATTAAAATTTCTGGTGTACTTTTTATTTGATCAAGAAGATCGGACGGCTACTAGCCCCCCTCTAAGCCCCTTTTTTCCTAAAAAATTGTTCGATCAAAAATTTGAGATAACCATTTTGCTTAGCATAATTGAAAGGTTAGAAAACTAAACCTTCAGATCTAACATGACCCACGCAGTCCCCGAGGATAGGTGTCAGGGTGAAAGTATTCTCAAGATAATAAGGATAATGTACGATCTATGAAAACCATTTTCATGGCCACAAAGACAAATAACGGGTGACCGAATGCATTAGAGTTGTATAACTTGAACTCAGGTTAGGCTAAGTTACTTTACCCCACACTTCCCCAATGTGCAAATATTATGTTTTTATGATACTTTGGCAGATTTCATTAGGATTTACATAACTCCACTCCTTGGGTGTGTTCCGTATAATTAAAAAGAAGCATTTACTAAAGAAGCAATAAGATCGATGCTTATCGAGATTTGTAAAGGGTGGGACACTTCTTTTCCATGAAAACACAAAAAGGCCAGTTTCAAGATTGTCGCTGGTGTCCCAGTAATTAAATTAGCTCAACTAGAGTAAAAAAAGTTTCTATATTGTTTGGGAAAAAACTGGAGTGTTGGATCGATAAAGAAAAAAATTAAAAGAAAAAGCAAATATTTCGATTATATCGCCGATAACCAATTATTCGTGATCGGGGTAAAAGCCAAGGGTTTGGAAAATACAGGGAGGAAGCAAAGATTTTGTTCTATTCTCTGCATAAATATTCTCTGACTGACCGTATTTCAAACAATAGACTATACGAAAAATATGGTTCAATACCACTCTCTAGGGCTATAATGAAAGAAAGGCTGATGTAGCTAGGGCAAGTTGTGCGGATGAAGGATGACAGATTGCCGAAGATTGTTCTTTTTGGCCAACCGTCTAGGGCTAAACGGAAAGCAGGTTGTCCTCGTCTGGGGTGGGAGGACGTCATAAAGAAAGATTTAAAGGAAATGGGAACTCCATGGGTGGGTGTAAAAAGGGAGGCTTTGAATAGATTGGGATGGAGGAGAAGCATGTGTAGCTGTCTTGGCCTCAGGCGGCTTGGTGCTGCGGTGAGATGCTAGTAGTAGTAGTAATCTGCATAAAGATGCAAAAAGGCATTTTTCTAAATTTTAAGGGTACTTTTCGCTTGAGAAAAAACAAAACGTCAATCTAAAGGTATTTTTCCACTTCTAAGGGGGGGGGGTGGGTAATTTTACTCCTTTCCTGTAGGTGCACATGTAGGCTATAGAAAAATTTTTCTTGATCGGGGTATAAGCCAAGGGTGCCAATTCGGAAAAATACAGAGAGGAAGCAAGGATTTCCTTTTATTCTCTGCATAAAGATGCAAAAAGGCATTTTTCAAAATTTCAAGGGTAATTTTCGCTTGAGAAAAACAAGACATCAATCTAAAGGTATTTTTCCACATCTAGGGGATTATATTTACCCCCTTCCTGTAGGTGCGCCTGCATAGAACATGGTAAAGAAACAAAACCATTATTAATTACAATGATAAAGAGTATTATAATTCTAGTGATTTCTAGTGATTTTTAGTCAATAATATAGTGATCTAAGTGCTGATTTAATTATTTTTTTCAAGAATCTAGTGATTTTTTCTTCGGGTGCTAACCCTGCTCACTAAAGCCACGACTGTTTTTTCCGCCTTGAAATAATCCTGTTTTAGTTCCAGTTTGAGGTAATAAGTACAGTTTGCATTTTATTTATATTTTTGCTACTGTTCTAGGTGACAAAATTACTAAAGGGATTCTAATAAGTTGAGAGTAGGCTTATCAGGCTACAATTTAAATAGCAGTAATTGTGATCCTATTTCTATGATTAATAAGATAGGATTACATCGGCATTTGTGCTAAGGACTCCTTTAGGCCTCAAATACTGATTTTAACAAAGAAAAACCAAATGAATATGTATAAACATACTAAAAGCAATAGGAATCCTTTGATGTTTTCACTGAGAAAAATTTTAAAAATGAAAAATTCTCCCTCCCCCTCTAGATGAAAAAAATATACTTTGACCCCCTCCCTCTATTATCATAAGTTTTGATTGGACGAAAAATGTTTCCAACTGGGTAAAGTCAGAATTACAAATATGGCCCAATGGTCTCTTCAAATAACCAACGAGTCTCCACGTTTTATACTATAACCTCCTCCTCCCCCCCCAAAAAATGTTACTTAAAACATCAGTTTTAAAAAGTTCGTGGTAGCAAACTGATATTAAGGAGAGACCTGGCTCAACAATAACCGAAACTCTAAAAAACAGAATTATGATACCAAAAGATATATCAAAAGAATCAAATTTTTATCCTGATTTCAAATATATAAGTTTAATTAAATTTAGTGTTACCCATTAAAGGTTATAAACAGGAGAAAATTAGGCTAATTTTCGAAAAAAGGGGGAAACGTCCCTAAAAGTCATAGAACCTAAATGAAAATCACACCATCAGATTCAGCGTATCAGAGAATCCTACTCTAGGTGTTTTTGCCAGACGAAAGATCACGGATGCTTGTTTTTTTTTTTTTTTCCAGGGGTGACCGTGCAAACCCAGTAGTCCTAGTATATCGAGAGAGGGCTCATTTCAACGGATATTGAAAGTTCTAGTGCCCTTTTTAAGTGACCGAAAAAATTGGAGGGCAACTAGACTCCCTCACACGCCTCGTTTTTTCTCAAGTTCATCCGATCAAAATTTTGAGATAGCCATTTTGTTCAGCTTAGTTAAAAGGCCGAATAACTATGTCTTTGGAGATATCATGACCCCCCCCCACGGCCCTTGGAGAAATGTCTCTAAGTTACTAAACTTGCCCATTGCTTACGTATAGTATTTAATATTAGGAAGTATGCACACATTTCTTGGGTGGGGAGGGACGAATTTTTTTCTGGTGGGATTTTCCATGGGAAGGGAAGTTTCCTGGGAGTGAATTTTTCAGGGGAAATTTTACACTGGGGTAATTTGCCAGAATTCCTTTACAAAATTCGTCTTATGTCTTACTGTCTTTTACGACTGAATTTTACATGTGGAGATGTTAAAGGTATTTTTCCGTCAAGGTGTAGCCAGATTTTCTTGGATTTTTTAAATAAACGATCAGAAATTAAATGAAAACAAGTTTTTTTTAACTGAAAGTAAGGAGCAACATCAAAACTTAAAACGAACAGAAATTATTACGTATGAGGGGGTTGCTCTTCCTCAATACCTCGCTCTTTACGCTAAAGTTTGAATTATGTTCTAATTCTTTAAAAACGGCTCCTGAAACACTATGTTTGTTTATAATTTCTTGGATCACTAAGAAATTTCTTATAATTTCATAGACCACGAGGCAATAATTTAATTTCTAACGTTATTCGTTAACGCAATTCCAATTCGTTTAACGTAATAATTTTTGTTCGTTTAAAGGTTTAATGCTGCTCCTTACTTTCACTTCAATTTTTTTTAAATTAATTACAGAGTGGAATGGAAACTTTGAATTTCGAACTGAAAATCCTAAGGAATTTTGATTTGTCGGTTAAATAGACATGGTTTTTCCTAGTTTTTTTTTCAGTTCTTTATATCTTTCAACGGGGACTCCCTTATTAAATGCAATAAATATCTGGTTTTTTCTACATCTGCTAATTTCGGTCATATCTTTAGCTAATTAGAACTTTATCTAATCTAGCTAAGTGAATAGGTAGGCATGGGCCCTTGTAAGAATTAAATAAAAAAAAAACAAGTTTTTTTTAACTGAAAGTAAGGAACGACGTTAAATTTAAAACGAACAGAAATTATTCCGTTTATGAAGGGGGTTTTCCCCTCCTCAACGCCTCGGTCTTTACCCTAAAGTTTTTTTATTGCTTAAAAAAATAGAGCTGTGAGAAAGTCAAACTTTAGCGTTAAGAGCGAGGCGTTGAGGAGGGGACAGCCCCCTTCATAAACGGAATAATTTCTGTCCGTTTTAAGTTTTAACGTTGTTCCTTACTTTCAGTTAAAAAAATTGTTTTTTTTTATTTAAATTTTGAACGTTTTTGAATTAATGTAGGTTTTGATTTTGGCTCACCGTACATGAATGATTAAAACAAAATTTGCATATTAATTTTACTTTTATTTAGTTAAATGGCTTTCTCGAAACTTGTTAATTTTTTTTACGAACGTTTTTATTAGTAATAAATATACGTAACTTACGAATTAACTTACGTAACGAACTTCTATATTCATAGATTTTTAATGCGTATATTAGGGGGTTCGCCCCCTAGTCAATACCTTGCTCTTTAAGCTACAGTTAGAATTTTTTTACAATTCTTTAAAAATAACTCCTTAATCACAATCAGTTGATCATTTGAAATCAGTTGAAAAACTTGTTGTTTTTTTTTTATTTAATTTCTGACCTTTTTCTTTAATAATGCTGGGAAATCCGGCGCCACCTTCATAGCAATGTCCCTTTCCCATGAAAACTTCCTTCATGGAAAGATCCTCCCATATAACCCCCGACCCACCCTTCCCCCACCTACCAGAAAAATCCCCCCTGAATACGTCTGTATACTTCCCAATAACCAATGCTATATGTTAACATTGGGTAAAGTTCATAACTTTCAGCCCTCCCCCCGGGAACTTCGGGGGATTAAGTCACCCTAAAAGACATTTTTATCATATTTTCGACCATGCTGAACAAAATGGCTGTCTCAAAATTTTGATCGGGTGACTTTGGGAGAAAAGTGAGCGTGGGGGAGTTCTAGTTGCCCTCCATTTTTTGGTCACTTAAAAAGGGCACTAGAAATTTTAATTTCCGTTCCAATGAGCCCTCCCATGATATTCTAGGACCATTGGGTCAATACGATCACCCCTGGGGAAAAAAATAAACACGCATCCGTGATCTTTTTTCTGGCAAAAAATGAAAAATTCCATATTTTTGTAGATAGGTGCTTGAAACGTCTACAGTAGGGTTCTCTGATACGCTGAATATGATGGTGTGATTTTCATTAAGGTTCTAAAACTTTTAGGGGGTCTTTCCCCGTTTTTTCTAAAATCAGCCAAATTTTCTCAGGCGCGTAACTTTTGATGGGTAAGACTAAACTTGATGAAACTTATCTATTCAAAATCAGCCATAAAATCAGATTCTTTTGATGCATCTATTGGTATCAAAATTCCGTTTTTTAGAGTTTCGGTTACCATTGAGCCGGGTCGCTCCTTACTTACAGTTCGTTACCACGAACTGTTTGAGACAGAAAATACAGAAGGAAGTGCTTGAATCACTTTCTGTATTTTTTTATTCAATACAGAAGATTTATTTACTCCAGAGGTGCTATTTATGTCAGTTTCGGTTAGTTAGTTGAAAATTTTTATAGGTAATTACCACAGTTTATATAATTATCCAGTATGATCTTTCCCTATCTCATCCATTATAAAAACCCGGACCGTGGTGCGAGTGCTCTAGAGAACGTTTTTCAGATATAAACATAAGCGGCATTAGATCTTTTCACGGGTAGACAAAGAATACGGAACAAGTACTGACAAATCCACTTGGCCGGCTCAACCAATAAGTGGACAATAAGTGCAGAAATAAGTGGGAGGAGCTTTTTGTTCGCACCGAGAATGAAGAGCCAAAAATCATCTGCGGTAAACTTACTGGTATATTATATAAACTGTGGTAATTACATAGGAAGATAATTAATCCCTTTTCAGACAAACATAAATTGGGCGAAGAATCACTTTTTTTTATATTTAAGGAGGAAGCTCTTGATCTATGAATAACTAAGAGATTTTTTGGAGTTGATTTTTGATTAAGATTCTTAAAAGTGTCATTTACATAAATCACCTGCTGACCCTGATATGTAGGGTCATGCCTCAATCACATGTATGGATGCGTTGAATTATCTTAGACTGCCATTTGTTAAGACAATAAAGAATACGCAAATACTTACTATTCAAACCGCAGATTATTTATTATGTTTTATCAGATATCTCACTCTTTGCAAAATACATGGACCAAAGTGTTCCTCGGTTACATTGGCTATCTAACAAAACTCGCTCGCCCGCGCAATGTCGCGCAAAGTCATTGGATAGAATAATACTCCGTCCACACTTGAATTGGATTAGACAACGCTCCACCCACGCAATGTCATTGGATATCATCAATCTTTAGGAAGCCAAATCATCTGATCGGATGGCTTTTGATGTTTGCAAAATATTGAAGTAAAAACTGGGTAAGCATCAATAGTTTGTGATCAAACTATCAAGTCGAAGCTGCGAAAAACTTGTGGTATGCCTGCCCAAATAAAAGGGCAGTTTGATAAACAAAATTGCCTAGGAAGGCACTACAATGCAATGGATGCGCCTCATGTAGTTTTTATAGGGTTTCAAGGTTTTTAGCAAGACCGAACGCCTTATAAGATGGAGATGGTTCTACAGATATTTTAAGTTTTTTTTTTCCTGGTCTTCCCGTGTGGATCAGGAATACTTTCATCGCTAAGATGCGCAGAGTTTTCGTATTACTGCGAAAATGGCTAAACTATCGATTTGAATCCCAAAGCGTAGAGGACTTACCTTTCATTTTCCTTTGAATTGCATCCTTGTTTAAATGTTACTAATTATCAGAGTTGTTTTGTTTTCTTAATTCTTATGATGTAGTTTTTTTTACCTTATGATGTATTTTTTTTTTACTTCTTATGTTGTATTTTGTTGGTGTGTATTTTATTTTTTCCTTTATTTTCTCCTCTATAACAGCATTTTTAATTTTTTGTCAGGTGAATAGTAATAAATATTATCAATATTATTATAGAAAATTTCTCATTTCTTCAAAGTTGTGATTCCTACTAGTGTGAGTGATGTAATGAAAACGTTCTAGAGATGAATTCTTAGTGGCTTCTTTCGGTCCGTCCAGCTAATGCATGGTAAGATAAAATTAGAATGATTGTTTTCAGCAGCCCCAGGCATTGTGTCTGGGCATGTAAAATATATGATAATTAAGCAGTAATTACAATTTCAAAATGTTCCATATTTTTGGAATAATGAATATTTAGATATAGTTGGTCAATTCAAAATTTTTGTCGGTAAATATACTAGCCATGATTAAAAGATACTAGCCCATGGTAAAGAAAGTAGTACAGCCCAGGTCGTCAACGAAAGTAGTTCTTTGTTATCTTTTTTAACTTCTAAAAAACATCCTGCACCTTTACATCTTCACTGAATTCAATTTCTTTCATTATGATGCTCCTAAGTAGGTAAAGCCATCTACTGATTTATTATGTAACAGTACTTCTAAATCCTTATTTATTCGTAGTCCAAGTGACTTAGTCTTCTAAACCTTAATTTTCAAACCTATTCTAGCCTGAATCTCAAGCCTCCAAAAATTTTTTGATTCGCTGACATTTTTATCCATGGCACGTCAAATCGTCTGCATAATCTAAGTCTAGAAGAATTTCACCTTCTCATTTGATATCAGAGTCATCCATAGCTCTTGCTATATTCCTTAGGACAAAGACCATCAAAATAATTCTTATAAGCAGGGATAAGAAACTACCATCCTTATCTTTTAATTCCAATCCAAACCAATCGTTAACCTCAATTTATAGATGAGCTACAGCAAAATTATTCTTAGATAAATATATATGTATTCAGTCTCTGTTGCTATTCAGTCTCTGACCTGTGAAGACCAATTTGTTCTTTCAAAAGGATAATTCCCAGTTTTGAACAAGTGTTGAAAAAGGATCTTTGCTTTTTTTTATCTTGCTACTGATAATCATGGCTTTTAAACAGTTTGATCTTGCTCTTGCGAAGTTCAAGGATTATCCCCTCTGGCCAGTAAGAACAATCGAAGCTGGTAAAGATACACGAGGCAAGCCAGTTTATATGGCATTTTGCTATGGATCGAATGATGAATTTTGCCTCGTGGATGCAAATCTCCAAGTTTATGATCCTACCACTGTTAATTTGTCTGCTCCTGCTTCAAAAAAAGTTTTTGAAGAGCTTGCTACTACGCCTGATATTTACATGAGACTGTCAAAAACATACCTTGCGCTGAGAGGTAATGATAAAAGCAAAGCAATTGGCCCAGCATTAGCATTATCTAGCAGTATTAGCCTGATACAACAGCAACTTGTAGCTACCCAAGCTGAACTGGATAAAACCAAAAATGACCTGACGGACAGTATAACTCGAAAAGTTTCGGAAAAGCTAGCTAGCTCAGACTGTCTTAAGGAATCGACTGAGCTTATTGCTAGTCAAATTTATGATGCTCTCGCGATTGAATTTAACCCCAAGTATCAGCGAATCGAAAAGTCGCTAAAGGGACTGATTAATGAACTTGAAAATTTAGAGGAGAGACTGAACAGGATTGAGAATAAGTTGGATAGTTATGAGCAAAAATCACTACTAGTCAGCCTGGTTTTTCACGGTGTTAGGCAGAAAACTGGTGTTGACACTCGTTCTACTGTGCTGCTAACTATTAATCAGAAGATGTCTTTGCCTGAAGTTAGTACAAATGAGGTCGAGAACGTGTATAGACTTAAACTGAATAATGCTGCTATAACTGATTCAACTCAGGCGGTTCCATCTGCTCCAAGGGTCGCTCCGATAATAGTGAAGTTTTCGAGCAAAAGCGTTGCTTGTAAAGTGTTCAAGGCCAAATCCAAGTTGGCCTCTAGTGGTATTTTGGTTGTTGAGTCTCTGACCAAGCAGAGACGAGATATTCTGAATGCGGCGAAAGACAAATTCGGTCAGCGGAATGCTTGGTCTGATTGGGGTCAAATATTGGCAAAGCCTAGTGACGGGACTCCAATAAAAAAGATAAGGTCTCTCGCTGACTGTATCTAGTTGTTTTTTTTTCTTTCTGTCTGTTCTTTTTTTTACTTTCTCATGGACTATTTGTTTATTTTCCCTTTTCTTGTTTTTTTTTTCTACTAAAAGAGTGGCTAGTTTTCGGTTCATTTTTTCTTCTCTGTTTTTTTAATCCTTTTTGTATTATTTTTCTCAAAAATATTGTTTGTTTCTATTTATTTTTGGGCGCACTTTTCGGTATTTTTTCTCTTTTTATTACTTCGGTTGTGTCGTTTTTCGATGTTAGTATTTTTCTTAACTTGTAAATGCCTTCCTCAGGTCATTAATTTTCATTTTTTTACTTTATTTTTATTTGTTTATTTTTTTCATTTTTGTTTCTCCTCCCGTGGTAATGGTTCCTTCCAGTAATACCTGCTGTGCTATTAGTTATTTATGTGTTTGTAATCCTTTGACAGATTTTTCTTTTGTAATTAATTTAAGTAATGATTTCTTTTTGGTTCCTCTGGTGACTTGAATGGACTCCAAGTGAAACCTGCTTTTGTGAATATTTTAAGCCATGAGAGTCGCCTTTGCGAGCTTGAAAATAATCCTTTTGATATAATTAGTTTAGTAAATAATTCTGTGGGTCAGGCTAATCAAAATCTGATTAATATAAACCCCATTTGTAATAGTAAATATGTTTCGAATTTGGGGGAGGAGGAGGTTACCAAAGGAAATTATTCTCTGACAGCACTTCAGCTTA
>JAQQPU010028915.1:0-10335 GCA_029168905.1 Artemia sp. Kazakhstan ARC1039
GGCTTGTGAAAAAGTTCAATTTCCAATGGGGAAATTCAATAGCAAATCTTCACAGGATATATATTCAAATAAACTATCCAGTTTAACCTTGCTTTAACATTTAATACAGCCTTCGATAGGAGGGTTAAGAAGACTATAATACCATAATAAACTTTAGAAGAAGCAGTTATAACAAGCAGAAAATCTTACCTAAGATTCCCGCCATTTGTGGCGTATTGCAAGTGGGTACACATGGCTTCAAACATTCCCCGCGCTGTACTAACACGACGACAATCAAATACCTTCAAATATTTGAATTATAGCAGAAAAAGGGGAATGCTAGTTGAATTTTGAGTATAAAAAGATAATTATAAAAATAAGGAAATATATTTTTATTTTGAAATAAGTGGAGCTTTCGTGTCTGCAGAATGAACACGCAGAAATTAATGTATCTTTTAACTTTTCCAATCGCTTTTTTTTAATACATTTTTTGTGAGTTTCTGCAGGTAGAAAATTTCTTAAGATGCTATCCTAACCTTAACAGTAATAACGGTGAAAATATATTGCTTTCTGAATTCAATTTTTTCTAATTAAGAACGAAAATCCTTTTGTGGGAACAACTTATGTTTTTGCGATGAACGTCATTTTTGTAATGAGACCCAAAAAGTGTTTAAAAAAAATACTTCCATGGATTTGCCATAAATTTGCTGCTCACGCTATTTGTTACGCTATTTGTTTCTATTTGTTGTTTTTTGTTCTAGTGTCCTTTATAAGAGACCTTAAAGATTAGAGGGCAACTAAACCTCCTCCCATGACCTAATTTGTCTCTTATTTTGTTTTCAAATGTTATGATTTAAGATCAATTTGACAAAAAAATCCTCTCCTTCAACTACCTACAAATGTATAATACAGAAGTAGATTTAATGTTAATACCTTAAAATGACGAAGCAACGATTTTATCTATGGAGCATTCAGATCAGAGAGAGAAGACATTCTGGTTGTGATGGTAAGTATTCAGTTTGGTTTATTAATATTGATAACTTGTGTCTCATTTTTCCCAAAATGTTTAAGATAGTACATTTTTATAAATAAAAAAAGTTTGGTAAAATTCTACGGTACTGTTCTATTAGCTGTAAACCATGCAAGAAGTGAAGTTCGGTTAATGCTAATAAAATAAAACCAAAAAAGATAAAAATGTAATAGTTTAGAAACAAAATTCGGTTATATATTTGCACATTAAGGGGTTGGGGGTAAAGCATAGCATATATTAAATACGTAACCTAACCTAGGTACCTTTTCCCCCCTAAACCCCAAAAAACTAAAGTTTAAATGTTGTAAACGCAGTTAGAAACCACTTTTTGCAATCCAATTCTCCGTTGAGAGAACCTGTTTGACTAGTTTCTTTTATCATCTATCTTCCGTGGCTTACAGCTAATAGAACAGTACCAATTCTAATTTAGCTACTTCCGGCAATCTTGGAAAGGGGTTAGGTTAGGAAAACAAAACTTTCAGGGATGGGTCTATAGGCTATGTACTATCTGGAACACATGCGAAAAATGAAGTTTGGTTGATGCTAATGAAGCACAACAAAGTAGGATAACAATATAATAGTTTAGAAACAAATTTCGGCTATATATTTGCACATTTGGGGGAGGGGTGGGGGTAAAGCATAGTATATATTAAATACCTAACCAAACCTAGGTACCTTTTTTCCCTAAACCCCGTACAACAATAGTTTAAATACTGTAAACCTAATAACAAACCACGCTTTACAATCCATTTCTCTATTGAAAGAAACCCGTTTCGAAAGAAACCCGCATCTTCCCTATATAATATAGCGCATGTGTTCTAGATAGTATATAAGCATCGAAGTATGTCCCGGGAAGGTATTTTGAAGTGCCTACCTCCATTCCTTCTCCCTCTAGAGGGTCCTTAAATTTGCCTAATTGACAGGTCTATACTTATTGAAATTTTGACAAAACAACATTTTACCTTACTTTTCAGTTATCAGTTTCTTTTTCTCAAGGTTTAGTACAAAAATGCATGTCCTGTTATTTGAGTAGAATTTTTAGCAATATCAATGTTTTTTTTCTTCAAAATTTAGGAAATGTATTTGCATATCTTTCAAACCTTATAAATTGGGATTGAGCAAAGTTGTGAAGCTGGAAATAATTTTGTTGTATGCCATCTAAGCAGAAGATCTATTTTGCAAGGTTTCAGTTTTATAACACACAGATTTTATGAGGCGGCGAACAAGAGATTTGATGAGATCTGATGAGTAAGTCAAAGGTATTCAGAAAAGACAGGATTCATGGCATTATTATTACAACCGATCACCTCTGGAGGTAGGAAAAAGGGGGGAAGTCTTTCTTTTATTTGTGCCTCGATTTGATTTCATCTTCACTTCAGGTCCAAGTGTCAGTGTTTTCCTGATTGGAAGATATTTCTGACTCAAGTGTCTTCTTTCGGCCTGCTACTACGCCACTGATTTACTGATTTCCACCATGAAAAAATGCAGCCGTTAAGAGGTGTCATATTATATGGGAGAAATTTTTTGTTGTAATTTTCTGTTCTCGTAAAATAAATGAGATTGCTTTTTTCTATTTATGGATAGTTAAGTTTAAATTTTGTTTTTCTTTTGCAATTCTATTTTTTATGTCTGAATATAAAAGGAATTTAATTTAGAGTGCGATATTGTCCTGTTATGAAATAGATACATTTTACATGGTCGCTATAAAATCAAAACGTGGTATTTATGCAGGCAGGAAGTTTTTGAGCATCTCTTTTGTTTTAGTATCTCTACTCCTTTGGTAAACTCTACCAATGCGTAGGAAATAGCATAAAGACAAGTCTGCATCTGTTATAATCTACCAAAGTAATACATCTTTTTGTAAATTTGGTCTGTCTTTGATTTTATTTTAAGATTAACTGCATAATAATTAAGTATATTATTGATTTTAATAAATTGACCCCTTTGCCAGGAATCCTTGTCATTTAAAATTTATATTTTGTTTCATTTTGGATGCAATTTAATTGTTCTTTTTATTTGAGAGTTTTTTCCTAAAAGTATTTAAAAATAAGCTTATTCCTACGAAAACATATCCTGAAATATATTCCCTGTCACCCAACCACCATTACTGCTTTGGTGTCTGCCCCTCCCCCTTGAAAAATTTTCTGCCGGCGCCCTTGCCCCGCTTAAACATTCAAGCTAATATCGTCCTTGAAGACAAGAAACTTTTAACGAACTTAATTAAAGAAGAGTTAGATAGATTTATTAACCAAATAGTAAATTATCACAACTATTCCTAAGATCAATTAGTATAAAGAAATTTGATGCAGCCTAAGCCTGCAAGATGTTTAAGAAAACACGATGATCTTTTTCCCCAAGGGTATGGGCCTGTTTTGGAAACTATGGCTAAGTATTCAATTTTCATGCTTACGATTTCAAGAAAAAATCATCAGACGATGCTATTTATTTATTCTAACGCATCAGAGTCTTGCATTTACTATGACATCATCTCAAATATTGTGCCATTTCAGATTATAGCTAAATATATAAGTGCAAGTTGTATGACGTCACTTCGTACAAACACCGCAACAGCGAGGACGTTATGACGTCATTTTAGACATGTAAGACGAGTTACTGAGCCATTACAGTTAGTATAAATATGACCAATGAAGATAAAATGAATAAGGTAGACCCTAATTTGAAGGTTGAAAGATGGACAAAAGGTTCAGATATTGCTCCTGAAAATGGTAGACTGTATAATTGTCAGCCACTGGTTTCAAATGGTGCAAATATAGATGCTTTAGATTACGAGAATAAGACAAATGCGACGAAATCTCTCTTAGAAAAAGGAACACAAACAGAAAAAGAACACATACCAATGTTCTTACCAAGAAAAGAACAATGTGCTTGTAGGAATTTCTCCAACCTTCCTTGTCGGAATATCTCCAACCTTGTAAGGAGCGAATCCCAGTCCTTACAAAACGTGAATCCAAAAACTTTGATTACAATTCCATTTCGAAGGGTGTCCTTCATCCTTTACTCCTTATTCTATCCTTTACGAGAAGTTGGGAACGAGACAGTTATCAAATACATATTACACGCTTTCCCTTATTGGAAGATAACTACAATAATTAGGATATTTGACAATAATCAAATTGCAACCTATAAAGTGGTCGAAAACTGTGTTAAAACCACTATCGTTGTTGAAAATGATGAAGTGAAATCCCAAACTGTGTATTGCACGAAATGTGGTCTCAGGAATAGCTCCGATTTAGCCATTCAAATAAGGTACAACTTTCCAAGGAATAATATAAAGGATGTAATTGATTCGAGGAAGGAATGCAGTCGAAGGATTAAACAAGGTGAAAGATGGACAAAGGAGACGGAGATACATAAAATACGTTTAAGGTATTAACCAATCGTTATTTGTTTTTAACAACTGAAAAGAGAAAATAAATGAAGATTGAAAGTTTAATGTGTGCTCATTTTTGTTCCTCAGAGTCTTAATTATTTTGGATTTAGTAAATTTGTTAAGAGAAAATATATGAAATTTATGTTGTTAAGAAATTTATGTTAGTTATCTTAAAATTTATGTTGTATCTACCACTAGCCAAACGAGCCAAGGCTTAAGCAAGGTGATTTAAATCTGTCTGCTACACTTGAATTAAATAAAACAAAAAAAGTTTTTTCAACTGAAAGTAAGGAGCAAACTTAAAACGAACAAAACTTATTACGTATATGAAGGGGCTCACCCCCTTATCAATATCTCGCTCTTTACCCTAAAGTTCAAATTTTGTTCGAATCACAGAGGCCGTTAGTAGGGATGATAGTGCCAGCGCGGGAAGAGATTTAATGTCCTTGGTAAAAGCCAAGAAGAGATTTAATGCCCTAGGTAAAAAGTCGGGAAGAGATTTAATGTCCTTGGTAAAAAGTCAGGAAGAGATTTAATGTCCTTGGTAAAAGTGTTCTTTCTAGACCAATCAAGGAACTTAGAAATATTGAGGGAAAAATGCACATGCGCACTGAATATTAACGGGACAATGGTATTAATCCACTAACGGTACGACCTATTGTTTTTAAGAAATTCTAGCCTGGTTTTATGTAATAGGATGTGATGAAAATCAAGTTAGACACTTCTATTTTTAGATATGGCTTCTCTGGAAACATTAGTGTAAGTGCATTGTGTACCTGCGATATTGTAACAGTTCATTTTAAGCTCTTGAACAATAAGCAACATGGAAAATCTTGACGATATTGTTAACCAATTATATGCTGTAAGTTTACTTTATAAATAATTAATTGAGATATATCGGTACTGTTGCATTATACGGAGACTTCTTAAAAAGTCAAGTTTAGTTCATAAAATGAAAATAAATGAGAAATAGTTTAGAAAAAAATTCAGGGTATATATATTCACAGATTGTGGGGGCGGGAAGGTGAAGCATAGCATATATTAAATTACCCTACGAAGATCATCTGTATGAATGATTTATGTCGTTCTATCAAAAAAAGAATTTCCGCTCGTAAAAAAGGAGCCTTTCATTTCAACTATTCAAAGGATGAGAGCAAGATCTACATTAGTTCACCCATTGCCGATGAAAAAGTTATTCTCAATGATAATCTAAAGGATGTTCTTTGCTTTAAGCTCAATATAATCAATGGTAAAAGTGCTGGAAACACTAATTTGATTTTTGCTGACTACCCGCCTGCCTTCTCCACGGACACTTGTATATTTCTCTACGCTTCATTTGTTCAAACATCCAGAGTTGGTAATAGCAATGTCCCCCTCCTACGAGTTCTTGAACGAAAAACCAATCAAGAACATATTCACCATTACAATATAAAGTATCTTCAGTATATCCCCGTAAACACTTCCTATTTGGAACTCTGTCAGTTAACACTAAGAACTGAATTAGGTGATCCCCTAGCATTAGCAAAAGGTTTGGCTGTGATTACATGCCATATTCCACCCATTGTTGTCGGTGTTCAAAACAAACAAGATGTCTAATAGAAAAGTGGTATTCATTTGTCCTGATATTAACTGCTATGTTAATACACTTGGCCCAAGACAACTTGGCAATTGAATGGACTATTACAAAGGTTGCTCATCAATGTATGGCTATGGTCTTGGCAGTTGGTTTGCTAAGCTGTTTTGCTCTGCACTACCGCTGGCTAGAAAATATATTTTACCGACTGCAACAGATTTTGCATCCTCTACACTTTACGATTGGACTTCTGGCAAGGATTTAAAAAAAAAGTGCTTCGGAAAAACCGAAGTCCCACCCGCAGCCGGCCCTTGGCCCGACCAGTGGCCCCGGGGGTGGGGGGGGGGTAATTCTCATCTTTTAAATCAATAGTCTATAAATTTGTTCACCTGTGCTATTGCTATTGTTCGTGTTGTATTTTAAGTTGTTTTATGTGACAATAAATGAAAAATTTTGTTCTTTTTGCTGCTATTGTTTTACAAAAAGTGTTGTTGTTAATAAATGAAAAATGCTGTTCTTGCTATTGTTGTTGAACAAATATTGTGTACTATTGTTGTTGTATTTTAAGTTGTTGATGTTAATAAATGAAAAAAATATGTTTTTGTTGTTCTTGTTAACGTACTAGATAGATCTATGGGAAAATTAATATTTATTCCTTAGACAAGTATGGTTTACAGTAAGTTGTAGTCCGACTGCTGACAACAGCAGCAGTATGTATCAATTTAAAACACCATTCAGGTTTTTTCTGTGTGGCGCATCAATGTCAGGGAAAACAAAACTTTTAGCTAAAATAATTAAAATTGCAATAAAATGTTTTTGAAAAAACCTATGAAATTTACTATTGCTATAGTACTTGGCAGGATTCCTGTGGTCAAATAAAAGATATTGCCACTGCCACATCCAAGCAAATACAATTCATACGGGGACTTGATATTTTAAATAGTATTGAACCAAACTCATGGCTGATTATTGATGATCTGGCTGAATCAACTGAACAGTTCTCACAGGAAATGCTACAACTGTTTACCATTCACTTTTACCATGAACACATTTCCATAGCCCTAGTTCTACACATTCTGTTTCATCAGAGTAAATGTATGAGAACCCTTGCTTTGAATTGCACCATCTATATTATCTACCGAGTTGTTTGTGATTCTAGCTCGCTAATAACTCTCAATAAGCATATATATCCAGGTGCTCCAAAATTTCTGCTGTCAGCGTATAGTCAGGCAAAAAATAAGCCCTATGGGTACATTTTGCTAGATCTTAATCAGAATACACGCGAGGATCTTCGTGTAGTCACATATATTTTTGACAAAGAAATTACTGCATATCTTCAGGTGAACAGTAGAAAAGGCTATTAGTTGCCATCATGACACTGAAAAAACTACACAAAAATACACATTTATTTTCTGTTCTAGGCACTTCAAAACCCCCACTCAGGAAGGCCATACTCAAACAAGGTGTTGACAATGATTTCATTAATCTAATATCTGATTTTGTTTAAATCTAACTGAGGGCAATGTACACCTGCCAGAAGGTGTTAGACAACAGACAAAGTAACATCGTTCGACTGTACATGCCTTGGCTTGCAAAAACAAAGGAAAAATTTTTAAAAGAAAACGTCTCCTTCAAGAGGGAGATAGCTTTTTTACATTTTTACTCCCAATAATTGCAGGACCTGTAAACAGTTTTCTCTACATGGCTAAACCCTATAAATTGACTCCAATAGAACTGGTCCTCTCACCCTTGGAACATTTTGAAGACAATCTAAGCAAATTCTTTAATTACGAAAATATTGCCGATAATAAAAAGCTAGTTTTACTTCAAGATGCATTACGACATCTGGACAAACATTGACCTTATCGTGAGAGACCCGTCGCCGTCACAGATCCCCCTAAACAGCAGATTGAATTCCATAGTGAGATCAATTGGAAACCTATTGCCTTTGACCTATTGAGAACAGAGTAAAAGAGTATTAACATATCTCATGTTGGAAAGTGGTGGTGATGATTATCAAGTTCAAGTTGATAGCACAGGGAAACAAATTCTAATTCAGGGAAAAAGTTATAATCTAGTTGATTTAATTTGCGATATGGTGACGAATCGTAAAGGAATTTTATCATTTAACAATAACCAATACACCTCTCTAAATGCATCAAACTTCCCCAAAAGTCTTATTGGCAATAAGCAAATTCTGAAGAAATTAAGAGAATATAGTCCTCTAACAACGCCAACAACACCATTTAAAAAAGAAGAAGAGAAAGATTTTAATTCAATCTTGGAAAATACTAGCACTCCTAGGAGCAGCAGCAATGATTTGATAACACCGACGATGATGGCTAGACAAAAGCGAAGAAGTATTGATTCACCTTCCAGTGGGGAAAAGGGGAGTGGACATTACACTACGTGTTTGCGTTCAAAATGGATGAAGTTTTAAAACATGTCAATGAAAATATGGGTGCAGCGGGAAACCTAAGTTCCCCCACAACGCTTTCTAAAGTTGCCTCTGACATAGATGGCAGCACATTAAAAATAAAATGCAAAAGCGTATCTAGAAAATGAACCGAGTTACACACTGCATCAGATTCGCAGGCTTCGTGACAAACAATATCGGCAAACTAAAGCCTTTTTCCCTCTGCATATAATGCAAACTGATCTTTTAACTTTAGACACGATTCAACGGCGTCACAATACACCCTAAAAATATATTCTAGTGGCAATCAGTGTCTTTAGTCGCTATGCATATGCCATTCCATTGAAATCAAAGAGAGGTGTTGAAGTTGCTCATGCTTTAGAAAGTATTCTTGAACAGGATTGCTATAGAAAAATTCAATCGGATCGCGGTAGTGAATTTGTTAATCATCGTGTACAAAAGGTTCTATTGAAATATAATACAACGCTCTATCATAGTCACAGCCCGATAAAGGCTGCATTGGCTGAACGATTGATAAGAACGATTCGTCTATTAATTTCAAGATATTGCACGCTGAAAAATACTGCTGCTTTTATTCATGATTTAGATAAAATCATGCAAATATATAACCAACGACCACATCGATCCCTGTCCAATGTTAGCCCTCAGGAAGTTAATTGCAGTGAAAATACATTTGATGCTTTTTAAAGCAATATTTCAGTGAAAAAGAAAAATTGTGAAGAAGAAATTTAGTGTTGGCTATACTGTTCAAATTAATAAAATCACCAAAAATTTTGAAAAGGGGAATTATTTATGGAGCACTGAAGTTTTTAAAGTGTCCAAAATCCTAGACACTGAACCCACGACATATCGACTTCAAGACACCAAAGATGATGAGATTCTCGGCGGTTTTTATGAATACGAACTACAAAAGATTAAAAACACTGGTGAAATTTATCATTTTGAAAAGATATTAAAGAGTCGTACTCGCAGGGGTAAGAGACAGTTGCTTCTCTTCTGGCTAGGATACAACTCTGATTTTGATTCTTGGGTTGCAGTTGAAGACACTAACATTGCCCAATGATTTCTATGTGACATTCATGTCCAATATTTCCGATCCTCTCTACAATGATTTGAATATAACAAGTGATTTTTGGACGAAACTCTCTCCCACCATCAAATTCTTCGGCGCGTATGAAGTGGCTCTTGTCGACTGTATTCTCAAAAATACATATGACATCCTGAGAAAAGATCGCAAATATGATATAAAAATTAGACCCTATGATTGGCTGCCACCTCCAGGTGATCAAGAACAAATTCAAAAGATCAATTAGATGAATTACACATATATTGAATTACCCTACGAAAAACTCACCTGTATCGATGATTTATGTTGTTTTATCAATAAAAGAATTTCCGATCGTAAAAAAGGAGTTTTTCATTTCAACTATTCAAAGGAGGAGGGCAAGATCTACATTAGTTCACCCATTGCCGATGAAAAGGTTATACTCAAGGATAATCTAAAGGATGTTCTTGGCTTTAAGCTCAATATAATCAACGGTAAAAGTGCTGGAAACATTAATTTTAGTTTTGCTGACTACCCACCTGCCTTCTCCACGGACACTTGTGTATTTCTCTACGGTTTATTTGTTGAAACATCCAGAGTTGGCAATAGCAATGTCTCCCTCCTACGAGTTCTTGAACGAAAAACCAATCACGAACATATTCACCATTACAATATAAAGTATCTTCACTATATCCCCGTAAATACATCCTATTTGGAACTCTGTCAGTTAACACTAACAACTGAATTAGGTGATCCCCTATCAATATCAAAAGGTTTGGCTGTGATTACGTGCCATTTTCCACCCATCGTTGTCGGTGTTCAAAACAAACAATATGTCTAAAAGAAAAGTGGTATTCCTTTGTCCTGATATTGACTGCTA
>JAQQPU010028916.1:0-10334 GCA_029168905.1 Artemia sp. Kazakhstan ARC1039
CTTTCCACAAAATTTTGGGTGAAAGTCTAGAATTAGGGCTATGAGAAGGAAACATTTAAGAAAATAATATTTATTTCATACTATGTAGAATAATTGTTGCTAATACATTTTGACTGCAGCTTCACTATACTGTGCCCCCAACTCCCCTAATGTGCAAATATACAACCCAAATTATATATTTCTCATGCATTCTGCCATCTATCACATTTGATTCAATTTACAGGTACATGGATTGAAACAAGAGAGACACATGATAAAATGCATGTGAAATATATAATTTGGCTATATATTTGCACATTAGGGGGGAGAGGTAGAGTATGGTGGTGATATGGTCAAAATATGTTAGCTAGAATTATTCTGCATATTGTAAAGTAAGAGTTGTTTTGTTAACATGTTTCTTTCTCAATATCCCCAATTTTTTTATTATAACTTTTTTCTCACTTTTAGTAGATTTGCTTATTGAGTTTCACAATAGAATGATAAGATTGGTGAATATTTTGAATTTCTCTTGCTTTCTGTAGAAATCTTGATGCAACTTTTTGGAGTTGTGTTCTGTTCTGGTGTATTCACTTTGATTTTGTTTGTTGCTGTTCATCATCTTGAATACTAGAATGATGTCTCCCCTATTTCTACAATATGTTAGGGTAGGGATATCAAGCTTTTCTGGTCATTGATAATAGGGGATGTGTTGTTTGGCACAAGGAAGCTTGGATGCTCTGTACTGAACCATTTCAAATGACTTTGTGTCACACTTGATGTGCAGGCTTGCAATTGAAATACTAAATTCAAGATGAGGGCAAGCAAGGACTAGGTAGAGCTTTTTGATGATTCTAGGGTGGAAACTCATCACTAAACACTTGATAAAATCAAGGACCTTGTTTTTCTTTGCAGCTTGTATCCAACAGTGGCTGTGAAATTTGAGCTT
This sequence comes from Artemia sp. Kazakhstan ARC1039, assembly GCA_029168905.1. Lineage (NCBI taxonomy): Eukaryota > Metazoa > Arthropoda > Branchiopoda > Anostraca > Artemiidae > Artemia > Artemia sp. Kazakhstan ARC1039. The sequence goes on from JAQQPU010028916.1 coordinate 926, forward strand.
GTCATCAGTAATTACCCCAAGGTCAAATTATTCCTAAGTACTCTGAATTGGAGTATCAGTACCTGCGGATATTACCATATGTTAGCTCTACCAGGGGCTGTTTTGACCAAGATGCAGGATTTTGCATAATCCAGTGACAAACAAACCCATATGCATATGTAAAGTGCTGATGTCTATTTTTTGGCCCTTCAGCCAGGAAGTGCAATAGGGGGAGAGGGCACCCATCCTGTGCTTTCAAACATCCTTCCTGTTTACCTTCCCCAGATTTCTCCAGGTACCTTTTTAGAGCTGGGTCAACTCTGGCTGAGTTTATAGCAACTCTGGCTTTGAGTCCTCACTGACCCCCATCCCAAGCCAAATAACCAGCAGCACCATGACTTGCAACCCTGTCTTTATGAACAAAGTATTTCAAGTCTAGCATGCTAACCACTCTACTAGGAAAGCTAATTAGTAACTATTTTGCCTTAAAAAATGCAGTATTTTCTATTGTGTAGCTTGTTTCCAAGTCCTTGATTTTTTCTTAATTCTCCTGTGATTCAGCATTTACAGTTTATTTTTTCATGGTTGACATTGCAGGGTTGCCAGCTATAATTGAAATTTTAGGAAAAATTGTTTTGGAGATTTTTTTTTTTATCTGAAATCAGCAAAATTGTTCTTAATTTGGTAACAGCCTATGCAGAAGAGAGTGGTAACAAACAAGAAGAGCTTATGGGAAACCAGAATCATGTAGAAAGATGGCTGACATTCAAATGTTGGTTCAGGATCATCTACAACTTCCCATCTGCCAATGTTTTGATGCCATAGCAATTGGGAAACAACCCACCAAAACCAGGTGACCACCCTATGCCTGTTCTTTCCCTCATAGACAATTACAGGATCAAAAAATAGATTATGATGAAATCAAGAGAGCTAAAGGGGATGTGCAATTTCACTTTGATTGCACCAAGGCAAAAAGACAGAAGTGAAAACAAAATGAAGATGCCAAAAAACAGGGCAGCAATGGATCACTAACTCTCTTGCCCATTGATACAAGCCCAACTGTAAATAGTTATTTTGCCAGTTGTGTCAGTATTGTTGATGATGATAATAGTGATGATTTTCATTTGTGCTTGATACATTAGCTACAAATGTTTACCAAAAGTGAAATGTAATAGTAGCTCATCTAATGGAAAGAAAGTATTAAGACTGTTTTACACAAACAATGATACAATGACAAACAAACTCCCTAAATTGAAACTTGCACTAACCACAGAAGATTACAGTATCCTATGTATTTGTAAATTACCTTAGACCTTAGTTCCTCCAGGGCCAGGTGTGGCACATAGGGCGTCTACAAAGCCTTGCCAGACGTCTCAGAGCAGAGCTGCAGCAGTGATGTCCTCCCAATGTGGTCAAAGTGGTAGCTCTGTTGTCCTCAAGTCCCAGCCGTACTGTTGTCTCAAGGTTTGTTTTGTTCAACCTCTTCTATGCCTCCCCTCTGGGTGCCACTTGTATACAGTTCTTGGAAGTAAGTCCCCAGGCATTCAAATGACATGACCAAGGTAGATCTATCTCTTTTGCTTCAGGAGATTGGTAATAAGAGGCTGACCAGTTTGTTGACAAACTACTATATTTGTAACCTTCTCCTGCCATGGTATGTTCAGGAGTCTTCTAAGGCACATATTCTCAAATGCTTGGACACACTTTTCCAGCTGTAAATTTCCCCTCTTTTGCTTCAGGAGATTGGTAATAAGAGGCTGACCAGTTTGTTGACAAACTTCTATATTTGTAACCTTCTTCTGCCATGGTATGTTCAGGAGTCTTCTAAGGCACATATTCTGAAACGCTTGGACACCCTTTTCCAGCTGTAAATTTAGTTCCCAGCACTTGCTACCGAAAAGGAGAATGGACATCATGTTATTGTTTAGAAGACATAGCTTTAAGTGTAGTGAGTATTTACTACTACGCCAAACTGGTTTCAGTTTGTTGAAAGATGAAGTTGCTTGTCCTATTTTCCTTTTTATTTCACTTGTGATTTCACCATCATGTTCAATCCAACTCCTGAGATATTTGAATTCCTGGACTTGTTGAATATCTTTATCCTTGCATCTCAGTGTCAGCAGTGAGTTAGATGTGGCCATACTCTTTGATTTATCCATGTTTATGGCCAGTCCCACTTTCTCAGCCTTATCAGTTATGGTGTCAAGTAGCAGCTGCACTTGTTCTTTTGGTTCTTCTAAAAGGACTATGTCATCTGTGAAGTCAAGATCCAACATCTGTCTGCTGCTAATCTATGCTTCACAACCCAATGACTGCCATAGAACGTAGGCCATTATGATTATAAACAGAAACGGAGATAGAATGCATCCCTTTTTAACACCAGACATTATCCTAAAGAACCATGTCTCCCCATTTTTTGTTCAAACACAGCATTTGCTAGGTTCATAAGGAGCTATTATCATTTTGACTAGTTTCTCAGGTACTCCATAATACTTTAAAATCTTCCATAAAATATATCTGTCAATAGAACACTTTCAAAATCAATGAACAGTAGGTAGAACTTTCTGTTGCATTCTCTAGACTCTTCCTCCATTAGCCTGAGGATGAAAATTAGATCAGAACAGGATCTACCAGGCCAGAATGCATGCTGCTTTTCCCTGAGGTGCGAGTCAAGGGCTGCTGTTAGGTATGCAGTATGACTGTGGCTAATAATTTACTAGGAAACAAGGTTAGATTGATACCTCTCCAATTGCCACATATTAGGGCATCTCCCTTCTTGAAAAGTCTAACTAGAATTCCTCTAGTCTAGTCAACTGGAATCTTCTTGCTGTTCCAGATACTCACTAGGAGGGCAGTCCATATAGCTATACATGCTCAAAGGGATACCTTTAGCATTTCTGATGTGATTCCATTGGCTCCTGGTACATGCCCATTTTTCAGCTTTTTTGTAGCTATTATTACTTCTTTGGTGCTGGGAGGGTCAGCACTTGTGTCAATTTGTAAAAACGGTGTGTCAGGTACTATTTGTTGGTCGTCAGGTTGGGCTCTATTCAAGATTTTCTTGAAATATGACACCCATCTCTCATCAACTTTCTGGGGGTCAGAGATTAGTTCTCCATTTTCATCTTTTATTAGAGATGGCCGGTTTATTTTCTTACCAACTATCTCATTTGTCAAGCGATAAACCATTTTCAAGTCCCTTTTTTTGGCAGCTTCTTCAGCAAGTGCTGCTTTCTCCTCAATCATTTTTCTCTTGTCTCTTCTTGCACTTCTCTTGACGGCTTTATCTTCCTCATTATAGCAGAGCTGTAACCGTTCTTTTTGATCAGGGCTCAATGAACTCAGGATAGCTGTTTTGGTTTCCTTTTCTTTCCTTATGTATTCCCAAGTTTTATCAGATATCCACTCTTCTTTCTTTGTTTTCTTGAATCCTACGGTTGTCTTGGCCGCCTCATGGTATATTGTCTTGATTGAGGCCCAGATACATTCCACGTCTGTGACATCATCAAGTGTGTTTAAGGCTTTGAATCTGTTTTCTAGAGATATGCAGAAACTTCTGTGTATATCCTGATCCTTCAACTTGCTGCTGGCAAATTATTTGGAAATCTTCCTGGCTTTCTGTTTCTGAGCTTTTAGCTTAACTCACATTTCAGCTACCACAAGGATGTGATCTGAATTCACGTCTGCTCCTCGAAAGCCACGTACATCAAGCAGGCTGCTTCTCTAGCATCTTGATATAAGGAAGTGATTGATTTGATTTCTTGTTTGACCATCTGGGGACATCCATGTGTATTTATGAATTGTCTTGTGCTTGAACAAAGTCCCACATATTATTAAATCGTTACTCAGTGCATAATCCACAAGAAGTGCACCATTATTGTTTATTTCTCCTATGCCGTGACAGCCTAGTACCTGTGGACAGTACTGGCGGTCCGAACCAACTTTGGCATTTAGGTCACCAACAACACACATTATATTGTGACTGGGGACAATTTTAGTAACTGCCTGCAGCATGTTGTAGAAAGTGTCCTTTTTGTCATCATCAGCTTCATTTGTTGGTGCATAACATGCGATTATAGTCAGTTTTGTGTGGTTGGAGACAAAGCAAACTGTCAGTAAACGTTCATTGACTGGGTTCCAGCTCGCCATTGTCTCTTGTGTGCTTGGCGACATCTGGATCTGGACTTGTCATAGATAAGGATAGAAACAGGGCTACAATTAGTGATAAGAAAAGAGTTAAAGAGAGATGGGCAGAACATTTTGAGGATGTGCTAAACTGTGATAGAGTTACAGGAGAAGACATTTTTGTGACACTTTAGATTTGAAGAAAGACTTATTTTGTGAAAAAGAATTAGTAACAGCACTAAAAGGATCAAAAAATAATAAGGTTCCAGTTGCTTATAATGGGGTAGCCTAAATGTGTGTTGTTGTTTTTTTAATTTAGTGGTTATGAAGTTAAAGATAAGCTACTGAAGAGAATGAATATGATTTTTAAACAAGGGAGAATACCTAGTGATTTTAGGAAAAATTTAATTAAACCCCTCCATAAGAAAGGTGATAAGAGTGAATGTGGTAGGCCTATTATAGAGGTGTTAGCTTGGTTTCTATAGGAAGTAAATTACTTGGTATGATTTTACTTTTTAGACTAACAGATGCTGTAGGCAAAGTTTTAAGAGGAGGACAGTGTGGTTTTACGAAGAGGAGAGGATGTGTTGACCAGATTTACACTCTTAGACTAATAACTGAGAAGTGCTTGAATCATCAGACCTCTTTAGTCCTTAATTTGATAGATTATGAGTGAGCATTTGATACAGCTGATATGAGCTTTAATAAAGGTCCCTATCCTTGTTTGCTATACCAGATAAATACATTAAAGTGATTAGTGTTATGTATGAAATTAACATTATTGCTTTCAAAAAATCTTTTTTGTTACATTTTTATACAAATACCTAAACATGTTTTATATAATTTGTTTTGTAGAAATGAAACAAATATGATATATACAAAACATGAATGAAAGTGGAAGCAACCCAGAAAATCCCTATAACATAAATTTTCTGCATATTATAAACAGCATAAGTCAGTGATTTCTGACCTTTATTTTACCATGGCATCCTAAAAAATATTTGTTCAGATAGTACCTCCCTTCCATTTTATAAAATAACACAAATACAGCAACTTTTAGTACGGAAAAATTTATTAAGACAAACTCTTACAAACAAAGAAAGCAAATACCAATTTTATATTATTGTCACTTAATGAGATGGCTCTGCTTGCATATTATGGCAAAGTTTGTCAAATCTTGGGGCCAGTTGTGAGGTTGTTACACAAAGCTCCTTTTCTACAACCCAACAAACGCTATATTTCTATTTCATTTCAGTTAGTGCAGAAAATCCTGTTTCATGTAAGATGTTGCAAATGGTAGCAATACTTTAGAAGCTTTATTTGATAAAATACTATTGTATTCACTCTGAACATCTAGCCAAAATTGAATTAGGGATTTATTCTGAAACTTATAGTATTCTTTTTTCAGATTTTCTGCTTAAAAATAAAAATAGCTTATTCTAATTTTAATTCTTAAGTCGCATAAGATAATCTGAACATTGGATTTGACTGTATTTAACATAGCTATTGCATAAATCTTGTTCAAGTTGAAATCAAGATTTGGGATGGTTCTTGGACAGAGCATTTGATTCAGCAGCAATATTTAAATAATATAATCAAAAGAATCTTCCTAGGAGAACGGAGGATTCTTGGGGAATGAAAATACAATAAGGGAATAAATATAAACACATATATAAAGTATATGTAAGAGCCATTACTCAGTTCTGTGTATTTGTGACTCTTTAAACTTTTTCATTTGTGACTCTTACGTGAGCGCATGCGTGGTGTGATGTGAAAACGAGGTCATTTTGGCAACTTGAATGCAAATAATATCTTTTGGTTCAGTTCAACCCCCCCGAAAGCGTCAACTTAATACCCTTAGCTGTTGTGGGATATTTGAAATTATGAGTTCTGGAAATTATGTCTTTGAGGATGACAAACCCCCCACACCCCTCAGGGCAAGGGTTGTAAGTTATACCCTGGGGGCATATAAGGTTTTTGTAAATAGTATTCTGGTAGAAACTTCAAAAAGGGCTCAGTCAATTGGAAACTGAAAGGGCTAGTGCACTTTTTAATATTCGAAAGTAATTGGAGGGTAACTAATCCCCCTCTCACGCCCACCATTTCCCCAGACACATCCAAACAAAATTTTGAGATAGCCATTTTGTTCAACGTATTTGAAAGGTCTTGAAATTAGGTCTTTGGGGATGACAACCCGCCCACAGCCCTCAGGGTAAGGGTTGCAAGTTATGCCTTGGGTGCATATACGGTTTTGTAGAAAGGGTAGTTGTAGAAACTTCAAAAAGGGCTCATTTGATTTAAAATTGAAAGGGCTAGTGCCCTTTTTAAAGGGCACACAGTAGAAAATGATTGGAGGGCAACTAACCTCCCTCTCACGCCCACCATTTCCCCAAACACATCCAATCAAAATTTTGAGATAGCCAATTTGTTCAACGTAGTTAAAAGTTCTAGAAATTATGTCTTTGAGGATGAGAACTCCCCCACAGCCCTCAGGACAAAGGTTGTAAGTTATGCGCTGGGGGCATTTAAGGTTTTTATAGAAAGTGTTGTTGTAGAAACTTCAAAAAGGGCTCATTCGATTTAAAATTGAAAGGGCTAGTGCCCTTTTTAATAGTCGAAAGTGATTGGAGGCAACTAACCCTCCTCTCACGCCCACCGTTTCCCCAAACTCATCCAATCAAAATTTTGAGATAGCCATTTTGCTAGTGCCCTTTTTAATAGTCAAAAAGTGATTGGAGGGCAACTAACCCCCTCTCATGCCCACCATGTTTGGCATGTTTGATGAATGTATTTGTTTTATTTTATTTTATTTTTTAGTTTTGTTTCTCCCCTGTTTTTTCCTGGCCATAGAGCCTTACGGGGGAGAATGTATTGAAGCATTTGTTATTTTATTTGTAATTTACCGTCGATTTTGGTATTCATTGAAGCAATTAACAGGCATCTAACTTTCATAAAATGTGTTACTTCGATTTGATATTGATATTCGATTTGATATTAAATGGCCAAATTATTTATGTAGAATTCATAAATTTTCGAAACTTTGGAGCGTGGATTTATAAACTAGTACTTCTTAAATTGACGTTGATTATAAGTCACATTATCGTTTTATAAGCCAAAAATAATTTTCTTGTGTAAATCTATTGTTTTGTCAGCGTATAGTTCTTTTTTTTTTTTTTTTTAGTTGTTGCTTATATTGATTTTGTTGTTGATGAATCCCCCTTGTATCTCTGGCCTTGGAGCCTTTTGAGGGGTAATAAGAGTGTTGTATTTCAAATCTATAATAAACTTACTGAATAAACTGGTGAATAAACTTACTTACTTACCATTTCTGCAAACACATCCAATCAAAATTTTGAGATCGCCATTTTGTTCAACGCAGTTGAAAGTTCTGGAAATTATGTCTTTGAAGATGTCAAACCCCTCAAGGCAAGGGTTGTAAGATATACCCTGGGGTCATGTAAGGTTCTTATAGATAGCGTTGTCATAGGAACTTCAAAAAGAGCTTATTCAATTGGAAATTGAAATGGCTAGTACCCTTTTTAAAAGTCGAAAGTGGTTGGAGGGCAACCATTTCCCCAAACACATCCAATCATAATTTTGAGATAGCCATTTTTTTCAATGTAGTTGAAAGTTCTGGAAATTATGTCTTTGAGGATGACAAGCCCCCACAACCGTCAGGGCAAGGGTTGTAAGTTATACCCTGGGAGTTATACCCTTTATAACCCCACAGCCTAAATTGGAGAAAATTCGAGCTAGAAGACATCTCGGGATATCTTTAGAGCCGTCTGGTTTCCTGGATGATTCATTGTCTAGCTGTCCTGCTGTCTAGATTTTTGTAATTATCTTAATTAGCAGTTTTTCCTTTAAGACGTGAAAGATATTAAAGAAAGGGGAAAAGAAGAAACAAGCTTAAAGGGGCTTTAATGAGGAACAAAAAGGGATATTTAGCTAGTAATTAGGACCAGAGGTCAAACAATGAGTTTAAAGAGGAAATAATACAAAGTAACAAAAAGAACATTTATCTGATAAGTTGGGCCAGGGGCCAGACACTACACTTAGCTGTTCTTGGGATATTGCAGATTCGCCCTTTTGGCAAACTGGATACTCATAGTGTCTTTTTGTTTTGTTCAACATGCCCCACTACATTCTCTGGAAATCTTAAGCTGTTCCTGAGACATTCCAGATATGCTCTGTATTTGTGACTCTTTAAACTTTTTCATTTGTGACTCTTACGTGAGTGCATGCGTGGTGTGATGTGAAAACGAGGTCATTTTGGCAACTTGAATGCAAATAATATCTTTTGGTTCAGTTCAACCCTCCCGAAAGCGTCAACTTAATACCCTTAGCTGTTGTGGGATATTTGAAATACGCCCTTATAACAGCTCGGATCCACACAGTATCCTTTGATTTAGTTCAAGATCCCCCTCAAAATTCCCTGAAAGTTCTATCTTATGCCTCTAATCGTTTTCAAATTACTTCAGGTGCGCCATTTTGACAACCAGGATCTACGTAGTGTCTTTTAGGTCACTTCAGCACCTCCTCAACATTCCCTGAATGTTTAAACTTAACACACTTGGTTGTTATTAATAAGTTTCAACTTAGTACCCTTAGCAATTCCTGGGATATTGCAGATATGCCATTTTCTGGATTCAAAAAGCTTCTTTGGCTCAGCTCGTTATCCTCCTCAACATTTCCCGATAGCTTCAACTTAATACGTTTAGCTGTTCCTGAGGTATTGCAGACAGTGTCGTTACTAGCCAAAATGTTTGGGGGGGGGGGGAGAAAGAGATTTTATCGACTATTTTTTGTCAATATAATTAGCATAATGTCTGTTTCAAATACAATACATAAAATTGCTGCTCGAGTCGGTAAAACCACTGCATTTACCAACCGAGATTTAGGTTTCGGTACATTTCATGTCACTATTTTAATGCTGATTATTTAACCAAATAGAAAGTTGTGAGTAAAGATGCCTCAGGAGGTCCGAACGGGAGTCCATATATGGGCATAGAGTCATTAGGGAGAATGATTGCGTAATCGGTCAATGACCTTTTTCTCCAAAGGTGCTGTTGTTTTTGGCCAAGTGCCCGCTAGGGGAGAATGTTATGATCCAGGAATAGGAAACAGTATTTGTTGTTGTAAGTGCATGCTCGAGGCAAAAGTTATGATCCAGAAATAGGAAACAGTATTTGTTGTTGTTGTTGTTGTAAGTGTATGTTCGAGGCAAATGTTATGAGTTTCCAGAAATAGGAAACAGCATTTGTTGTTGTTGTTGTTGTAAGTGTATGCTCGAGGCAAATGTTAT
>JAQQPU010028917.1:0-10334 GCA_029168905.1 Artemia sp. Kazakhstan ARC1039
TTACTTTCAGTTTAAAAAACTTGTTTTTTTTATTTAATCATTATCAAAGAAGCCCTTTGATGTCAAATTGTCTACTTCATTCAGACTGGTTTGTATGGTTTTTGAAAATAAAAATGCTGATTACTTATTGTTTACAGAGGAATTTTAGCTTCATTACTATTCTGTTTTAACTTAATCCCGTCAAATATCGTAACGCCAATTACGCCAATATATCGCCAAAATATCGCCAGCCTTATTACGCCAATATAACCATTATATAATTGGCCACCGTAATATAACTGGTAATATAACACCGTAATAACGTAATAATATAACTCGTAATATAATTGGCCAGCGTAATTGGCGTTATATTGGCGTAATTGGCGTAATAAGGCTGACGAAAAGGCTGACGTAACGCCAAATATCGACTTTTCATAAAGTCACCAGATGATGCACTGTAAATGGTAATAGTAGTTTTAATCCATCTTCACGTGTTAAATAGGCAAAGATGCAACCCCTAAAAGTCTTTGTCTCTTTGGGCTGGATAGAGGTAGTGTATCTCAAGCTAAAAATGGCCAAATTTATTTAGTATGGGTTGGTCTACGTAAGATTTCAATTTAAAATTCTTTCAAAATTAGCACCCATTTTAGGGTTTTTACACTGAATTACCCTGGGTTCACCCAATTATGATGATTATCATGCAACAACGAATATTTGGCGTGAAATTTGACATTCATCATAGCTACGTGTCAGTTTCTCGTATAATCTAACAAATTCACCGAAATATAATCCAAGTTTATGAATCTAAGCTTCTCCAACAATTTGGACTGACAAATAACATCTGAATAACCGAAAAATGTTGATCAAACTGAATATTACAAAATTCATTTTGTCTGTAGAAAATCATGCAGTTAAATACCCAAAAGTTCTTTAAGACCTCACGAACAGGCTGATGATAATGAAAGGAAGTGGTAACATTTCAGAAGAAGTCTGAGTTTGATAGACTAGGCCTAATGTAAGATTGATAGACTGGGCCTAATGTTGAAATGCATGGGCCAGTTTGTTTTGTGTTGAGCAGTACACACAAGATCCAACACAAACAGACTTTTACTGAGCGTTAGCAGCTATTAGCCAAGTTAAACATGAGTGTTTAATTTTGTTCATAACTTTGGACAAAAATAAATAGAAAATCAGTGGCATAACTTCGTCAAAATCCTTGGGGGGGGGAAGGGGGGGGGAACAAAGTTGGAGCCAATTTACCCAAATCAAGTGAAAATGACACTAAAACTAAAAAATAATTCATTTGGTACCATAAAGGAACTTTTTAGTACTATAAAGGTACTGTACAATACTATAAAGGTAAATATGTACTAAAAAACTGATCCGTTTCTGTTGATGCTTGAATTATGTAGGTTTATCTTTAGTTTTGATATATAGTCGACTTGATAAAGACAGACCTTCCTCAAACAAGAGTTGGCAATATCATTGGAACTATTTTCCTGTCGTCATAATGTACCGACAATGTTCACTAGAAGTGCGAGTCCTTCATCGTCTCTACAAAGATTGTGATCGATTATGGTTCCAGTTATAGTGCCACTAACTGGATACCCTAAAACGTTCATCACTATGGGTGCCTTCAGCGCAGTGATGGGGTCAGCCATATTGGCCAGATAAATTTCATGGGTCTATATGGACGACTTAATGCAAGGAAAGATGGACTAATGGACTTCTCCCGACAGAATTATCTAATATCATTTTCAAGCAGAAATCAGAGGCATTGTTATAGCGTTGCCTATAGTAAAGGCCATACGGCTCCAATGTTTTATTATTTATTATTATTTTCCCCAGAGGCCCTTCATATGGAAGTGGTCGTCGTATAAGCTTTAAAGGGGGCTCATTCGATTCAAAATCGGGGGTTCTAGTACCCTTTTTAAGAGTCAAAAGTGATCGGAGGGTAACTAGCCCCCCACTGCCCTTTTCCCCCAAATACATCCGACAAAAATTTTGAGGTAGCCATTTTGTTAAAATAATTCAAAGAACAAATAACAAAAGCTCCGGGGTTGACACAAGCCCCCAGGGCCCGGGGGCAGGCGTTGTAAGTTATGCCCTGGGGGCAAATATGGCTCTTATAGAAGGGATGCTCGTAAAAACTTCAGAGAGGGCTCATTTGATTGGAAATTAAAAGTTCTAGTTCGCTTTTTAAGAGCCAAAAGAGATCGGAGGGCAATTAGCCTCCGTCCCCTCACGCTCTTTTCCTCCAATGCTTCAGGTAAAAATGTTAAGATAGCCATTTTGTTGAAAATAATTCAAAAGTCAGATAACAAAATTATGATGTCGCCACACCCACCAGGGCCTGGGGTTGTAAGTTATGCTCTGGGGGCAGATAAAGTTCTTATGGAAGGGATGCTCTTATAAACTCAATAAAGGGCTCATTTGATTGAATATTGAAAGTTGTAATTAAGTTTTTACGATTCAAAAGTGATCAGAGGACAACTAGCCCCCCCACCCTTTCTTTCCCAAATGCATCCGATAAAAATTTTGAGATAGCCATTTTGTTAAAAATGGTTCAAAGATCATAAAACAAAACTTCGGTGTCGTCACAATCCCCCAGGCTCCGGAGGGAGGTGTTGTAAGCTATGTCCTGGGTGTATATATGGTTCTTATGGAAGAAGTACTCGTATAAACTTTAAAGAGGGCTCATCTGGTTGGGAAGAGAAAGTTCTAGTTCACTTTTTAAGATTCAAAAGAGATAGGAGGGTAGCTAGCCACCTTTACTCCACCCCCTTTTTTCCTTAAAGCCATCCGATAAGAACTTTGAGATAGACATTCTTTTTTAATAGTTCAAAGATCATTTAACGAACACTCCGGTGTCGACACAAACCCCCAGAGACCGAGGGCAGGCGTTGTTATGCTCTGGGGGAATATATGGTTCTTGAGGAAGGGATACTCGTAAAAACTACAGAGGGCTCATTGATTGGAAATTGATAGTTCTAGTTCAGTTTTTGAGAGTCAAAAGAGACGGGAGGGCAACTAGCCCCCCCCCTTTCCTCACACCCCTCTTCCCTGAAATGCATCCGATAAAGATATTGAGATTGTCATTTTGTTAATAATAGTTCAAAAGTCAGATAACAAAAACTCAAGTGTTGACACAACCCACCAGGACCCGAGGGCAGGCGTTGTAAGTTATGCTCTGGGGGCATATATGGTTCTTATGAAAGGGATACTTTTATAAACTTCAGAGAGGGCTCATTTGATTGGATATTGGAATTTTGGGTTCATTTTTTAAGAGTCAAAACAGGTCCGAGGGTAACTAGCCCCTCCCTCCTCACGCCTTTTTTTCGAATCCATCCGGTGAAAATTTTGAGATAGCCATTTTATTAAAAATAGTTCAAAGGTCAGATAAGAAAAAACTTGGGTGTCGATACAACCCACCAGGGCTCGGGAGCAGGCTTTCTAAGTTATGCCCTCAGGGCATGTATGGTTCTTATGAAAGGAATGCTAGTATAAACTTCATAGAGGGCTCATTTGACTGGAAATTGAAAGTTCTAGTTTACTTTTTAAAAGTCAAGAGATCAAGAGGCAACTAGCCCCTATCCTATTAAAGACGTAACTAAATACTAGTTAAACTTACAAGAGGAACAATTGCAAAACAAAGTCCAAACAATTTTGTGTTTAGTTCAAAAAGGGAAGCTTGTGATAAGATTATTGTCTTTTCAAGCTTTTATCTCTACTCATTGCTCATTTCTACGGCTTAGAAGATTCTGTAGAAGACAGCCTACTCTATATCAATCTAAACTTTTGCAATATCAATTTTAATTTAAGCTAGTTTTCATATCTTGTTCCTTTTTTTTTGTTGTAGCTTTTGAAAAAACAATTCCCAAGAGCTCAGTAGAGACACAAATTTGTTGCACCCCCTCCCCCCAAAAATTTGTATATTAACTATGTACGAAAGTTTTGCTGATTTCGTTGTTTTTCAATTGATATTATGAAGTAAATGTTGATGATTTGATGAATTGGCAGAATAAACAAGGTAAACTACCAAAATCAACCAATTTTTCTATATAGTAGAAATATAGATGAACTATATGAACTATAGAAATATAGATGAACTATATAGTTCATCTATACAGCTATAATGTCCAAACAAATGTCATTTGAATCTATTCTTTCATTTCTCTCAAATATACAGAAAGTTGAAAGTCAAATAAGCTTTCTGAAGCACCAGTTGGCAACAATGCACTGAGTACAATATAAATAAATAAATAATTGAATAATCGGGACTATCTATTTACCAGAGCCCTCCTAGCCGAGCGCTCCAGACTTAAAATCCTGAAGTAAGGGGCTTGAGTCCTGGTGTCTGATTATTTGGTTTGGAACAGGGGGCAATGGTGTGACTTTGTAAGTTCAGAGTAAACCCATGTCTAAATGGATACCTGGAGAAATTTGGGGAAAAACACGGAAGCCTCGGATGATTTGCCCCAAACCTTGTATTGCACTCCCGGCCAAAGGCAGCGAATCAGGGAATTGGTACCTGCGCAACGTCGACCATTGGTCAGCATGCCAAAAAGTTAATTTTTTTTAAATTACCAGATTTGTAGCTATGGTTTTCAGCACCCGGTGGCAATGTTGGTTTTCACCCCCTTCTTCCTACCAGAATATATGTAGATTATAGTATTAACGGAAATTACTTTAGCACCTTCTCAGAGGCTGCACCCGGGGACAGCTGGTCGCCTAGCTACGCCACTGCCATTTACTTTTCAGTAAGGACCTTTCTAACTTTAAGACAAAAACAAACAAAAAACAAAATGATTTATGTTTGTAAATGTAATTTAATTTCTAATTAAAAAGTTAATTACATTTACAAATTACAATTACAAATTAATTTAATTTAATTAAATGTAATTTGATAGCCGATCTAATCATTTTATCCAGTTTCAGTCAAGTTTTACTTTTAAACCAATTATTTCCAAAGGTTTTGCCCCCCCCTAAAAAAATGGATCAGCCCCTGCCCTCCCCCATAGAAAATTATGCCCCTGATCTTGAAGAGACGTCCAAGCCATTTAAGAAGCTCGATAGCATAACTTTTACTAGGGATTTCAGTTATTATGGGCTACAGTGCATTCTTTACTGGGTTTCGGCGGAGATCAGAACCATGATGATAAATAGAAAATAAGAAAACAAATAGTTTTGCAGTAACAAAACTTCTTTAAACACTTGTTGAAAAAAATATATAAATGCCACAATTCAAGAGGGATCCCGTGAAAAGACTCGTTTAACCTCAGAACGTTCAAATAAACTGGCTTGGCCCCATTATCTTACAGCTAGTCGGTTCTCAAAGTACATAGAAGTCCCCGGGTTTTTGAAAATACGTTACATCCCTTCACCTTGCTTGTATAAATTTTGCAAATTAGCAATTTGATAAAAAATTTTTCTACTCTCCTACTATGTTTGTAACAACATAATAAAAATATTGCATTAATTAAAACGTAGGTTTATTAACAATATACTTACAAAAAACACATAATCAACAATTCAAACAAACACAAAACTTGCATCAGTGATATATCACCCGTATATAGCGCTATTTTTCCATCACATTAAATACTATTTACACACAAGGCCATATCCAGAGTGTGGTGGGGGGTAGGAGGTTTGACCCCCTCCCCCGAAATGTTTGTCCAGCTCGTACAGACGTAATAAAAATACATATAAACAAACATTTTTAAAGTCTTTATTGTACCCCCCCCCCCCCAAAAAAAAATATCGTGGATACGGCCCTGTTTACACACATCACAAACAATCAGTGTTAACTGTCTTTGGTAAATATATGTTAATGCTCTTTGGCGAATATTGGAATTTCACATCAGGTCCTATGTTGAATGTAAAATATCTGAATTCTGATAGTAAAGTGCATGAATTAAATTTGTATTTCCTGTAATTCATCCTCGATTGTTTATTTCATAATCTTTACTCCTTAATACTTCACCCCAAAGAGTATGAATAACGCATAAGAATAGGAACTGTCCCTAGTATCGACAAAAGAAAACAAACAATGCCATCTAGCATCAGGCGACACTTGGTATTTCTTCAGTGTTATAATAAGAATGATTAATTTAATTAGTGCTAGAGTATTAATGAATATTTGATCTCTGTTCGTGATAGAAAAATGGTTACAGAGCTTGAAAAATGCCAAATAATGTCACATTTTAGATGGCGTTGATATTTCTTTTTTGTCGATTGGAGGGCCAGTTCCTACCCTTATGAGTCACCCCTTGTAATTGACTTCGCTTTATAAGCCTTCCGATTTCGGTTCTACACATAGATTAAGCACTAATACCTATAATTTTATATATATTTATTATATTTTATATTCAAAATTGTTGTTAAAATTGTTTTTTATTGTTAAAATTGTTGTTATCATGTGAAGACTTGACATCTGAATCAATTTCACTTAACTTCAGAGAAGATGGAGAGGAGAAGAGAAAATACAGGAGATGGTGGATCCATGAAGATTATAAAATTAAGATAGCCTTGACCCAGCTTTTTTTTTAATTAGAAGGTTTGAAAGAGTCAGAACATAAGTCTGCGAACTAAGATTAGATTACCGGAAGTCATGGTAATGACAGGGGTCAAATATGGCTCTGAAACATGGGCACTCCAAAAGCTTAAGGAAGATAAGTTAAATATTTTCAGGAAAAATTGCTTAAGGGTGCTCGTTCGACTTTTTGTAGATGGAACAATAGCCCGTACAAAGTAGGCCCACTCTCTAAGGCTATAATGAAAAGACGTGGCTAGGCTATGTTTCACGGATGTAGGATGACAAATTGCCAAAGATTATTCATTTTGGCCCTCCATCTTAGGCCAACTGAAAAGCAGTTTGTTCACAAATCGGATGGGAAGAGGCCACTGGTAAGGATTTGAAGTAAACCTAAGCTTTATGATAAGGGGGGGGGGGGTAAAGAGTGAAGCTTTGATTGTATGAGAGGAGGAGGAGCGTGCACAGTTCTGTTGGCCTTAGGTGACTTGGTGCTGCAGCTGCAATGAGGTGTTTTTAGTAGTAGCACATAAAATGCTGCGTCCATACCTTACATGATGTGTCACGTTGTTGATTTGTTATGATCATTTAAGCTCTATCTTAGATGCAGACTAACACTCATCCAAAATAAGTATTTTTGGGGGGTTTAACATAACCTGATTTGAGCCATCCTAGCCAAGTGGTTAGCACGCTAGGCTTGAAATCCTTAGGACAGGGGTTCGAGCCCTTGTGCTGCTGGGGATTTGGTTTGGAACGGAGGTTAATGGGTGTAAATCTGTAAGCTCAGCCGGCTCCAAATAGGTACCTGGAGAAATCTGGGGGAAAGTGTCGGGTGGTTTGCCCAAACCACGTAATACACTTCCGGCCGAAGACAGAAAATCAGGAGATCGGTAGTTGCACTGCGCAGACCATTAATCAGCATGCGAAAAAAAAAAATGTAAGTTAGATATATCCCAAGCTGAAGCTTAAATTAAATAGCCTTTTTTTGTGTACAATAATTTACAAAAAAAATTATTTCATTTGTAGTGTTTTTTATTAGCTCAAGTTTCCCTCCATCTGTATATTTTATATTTAAATTTCACTTTTTCTTTCGAAAACCGTATAAAAGCAGTCAGGAAGCCATCTTTCTAAAATCACAATTTTACTGAATTAAAAATAACCTATCCATATTTAATAACGCTTTATCTTATAAATTGTTCATCTCCAGTGGTAAACAGAAAGCAGGTCGCTCGCGGTTGGGAGGATGTCGTGAAGAAAGATTTGAGGGAAAAGAGAACTTCCTGAGAGGGTGTAAAGAAGGAGGCTTTGAATAAATTAGGATGGGGGAGGAGCGTACGTGGCTGCACTGGCTTCAGGCAGCTTGGTGCTGCGGTGAGCTGTTAGGAGTAGTAGTAGTAGTAGTGGTACCAGTAAAATGAGGCATTAGAAAGGTCCAGAGTGCTTGTCGTAATATTTTTGGGAAATCTCTATTGGCCGGTCGCCAGAAAGGCATGGTTTGCCAGAAGAGCCTTATAATACATTTGAGTCAATGTAATGGACCACATATTGAAGGAGGAGCACGGAAGGAAGGGGGAGTACTGCCCTACTGAAAATGCAATTGCCCTTGCAGAAAAATCCGGAAAAGCGAATGGCGAGTTAAGTTGATACAGATGGTTTAAATATATATCCTCTCCATCTGCATTGTTTTTCAATAGTTTTCTCGAAACTTTGATTATTAAACTAATTGTGGTTCAGATCATCCGTATTTCCAGGTAGAAGACAATATTTATATTTTTGTATTTCCGTATGTAATACAGATATCTAAAATCCTTCGAGTTTTTGTTTATCTTCGAGTTTATGTTCCTTTTTGTTTATTTTTTGTTGATGGTCGCGTTTTTGTATAGTTTATGCATTTGTCACGTGTTACATATTATATTTATAACATAAGATATGTCGTTTTGCAAATATATTCACTCCAAATTTTGCAAGGCTATTTTAGTAAACACTTGAGGAGGAATTACAGAGAAACAGAGGGACCACTTATGTAAACTCTTGTGGCTCAAAAGCTTTTTTGTTCTTTTTACTGGCTTAATCATTAATCATTATTAGCAAAGTATGTTAACTTGGCCTTTGGACATTTTAAATTGTCCCTCAGGGTCATATCCACGATTTTTTTTGCGGGGGGGGGGGGTTTACTGGCTTAGGTTTTACATAGGAGAGCTAAGAAGGTGGAACATTACTTCCCGTTCTGTTTACTGGTTTTGAATTTCCAACAGTACGCTTTAAAAACAGTCAAGCTTTAAAAAGGCGGGGCTATGTACCCCTCCAGAAAAATGGATAATCTGATTGTCAGATGAAAATACGTCACAGAAATAAACTAATAAATTAAAGCGCACTTTATGCCATGAAATCATAAGAAAGTAGTCTCTCTTTTTCTCTTTGGTTGAGTGGTTTAGCCCTTGACCTTGATTAAATTAATTTTGTATGAAGAAGCTGATGCTGCTGATTTGGAACCTATTCTTTTGATACAGTAAAGCATCGTTAAAGGTTGTCTAGTTTATCCCTTTCACTCCGTTCACTCCCAAAATATCGTGGTCGAATCATCATTGATGCTCGTTTTAATGTGTAATCCCATCCTCTCCATCGGAACCATACAATTCCTGAAAAAGAATAAAAGAATAAGATACATTTAATGAGAATTTAGTGACAATTTAAATTTGATAAGAAAAATTTAATTGGAAGTGGACCGCAAAGTATGTATCCGACGGGATATAAAAACAATTTTAGGTTGTAATATCCAAATATTTTCTAGGGGGGGGGGGGGCAATCCAATACCTCTATATTCCCTTGTGTTCAAATTGCTAAAAAATATTCCGAAAGAGGGGGAGGGGAGGACAAGTACTGCCAACAGTAGTTTTCCAAGAGGTTGAATAGAAATATTTCTTATTTTACTACCTGGAATTTTTTTTATTGTCATCGTTTCCTAGAAAGGGGGGGGGGGGTAACTCCACGAGGCCCTTACCTAGTGGAGACTTGATAATATTTCAAAAACTGTTCTGCCAAGAGTTGAAAAGGGCTATTGTAACATTTACACCAGAATTATTCAATTCGTGTAATCATCATACTACATGATCAGGATTTGTACCATTTTAGTCAAACGACTCCCAGCCTACCCAAGAATATCTGATAGTTTTTCTGGGGAGAGGGTACTATGTCATTTTAGAGGCAAAATTTTCTGTGACTCCTCATGGATAGTTAATCTTAGGCAGGTAAAGATAATAATATAACGTCAAGAAAAATCAGGTATGCATAGGTTAAAATTTGAAATAAGGTTATACCTATTCCTAAGGAATTAAGTAGAAATAAAATATATGGTACTGAGACGAGAGAGAGAGAGAGAGAGAGAGAGAGAGAGAGAGAGAGAGAGAGAGTTCTTAAGAATTACATGATTAATTTCACTTTTTACCGCTACCCATCTTAAAGAGCTTTTTTTAAACAATCTTTTCTTTACTTTCTTTTCTTTTTTTCTTTTTTTTACAAGATTTACTTTTAAATTCAGTGTGTAATTCTTATAGGTACCATTTTATATCACCAAGACCGAATTGCTATTAGCTGTCTATCAAACAGTTCGTGGTAACGAACTGTAAGTAAGGAGCGACCCGGCTCAATGGTAACCGAAACTCTAAAAAACGGAATTTTGGTACCAATAGATACATCAAAAGAATCAGATTTTAATTCTGATTTCAAATATATAAGTTTCATCAAATTTAATATTACCCATCAAAAGTTACGCGCCTGAGAAAATTTGGCTGATTTTCGAAAAAAGGGGGAAAAACCCCCT
>JAQQPU010028918.1:0-10334 GCA_029168905.1 Artemia sp. Kazakhstan ARC1039
CATCCTCAAAGACATAGTTATTAGATTTTTCGACTATACTGAACAAATTGGCTATCTCAAATTTTGATCCGGTGACTTGGGGAAAAAATGAGCGTGGGAGGAGGCCTAGTTGGCCTCCAATTTTTTTGGTCACTTAAAAAGGCCACTAGAACTTAATTTCCGTTCAAATGAGCCTTCTCGCAATATTCTAGGACCACTGGGTCGATACAATCACCACTGGAAAAAAAGAACAAAAAACACGCATCTGTGGTCTTTCTTCTTGCAAAAAATACGAAATTCCACATTTTTGCAGATAGGGGCTTGAAACCTCTATAATAGGGTTCTCTGATACGCTGAATCTGATGATGTGATTGTCATTAAGATCCTGTGACCTCAGGGGGCGTTTCCTCCTTTTTTCGGAAATAAGGCAAATTTTCTCAGACTCGTAACTTTTGATGCATAAGACATAAGACAAAAGTGATGAAACTAATATATTTAGAATCAGCATAAAAATTTGATTCCTTTGATGTATATATTGGTATCAAAATTTTGTTTTTTAGAGTTTCGGTTACTATTGAGCCGGGTCGCTCCTTATTTACAGTTCGTTATCACGAACTCTCTGGTACCAAATATAATAAGTTCATTAAGTTTAATGGTACACATCAAACGCCACGAACCTAAGAAAATCTGCCTAATTGTTTAAAAATGGGGAAAACACCACCAAAAAGGCAAGCGATCGTAATGAAAATCACACCATTACATTTAGCACACTAGAGAATCCTACTTTGGAGGTTTCAAACTTCTAACTACAAAAATGTGGGAATTTGCATTTTTTCCTAGAAGAAAGATTGAGGATGCGTGTTCATAAATATTATTTTTTTTAGTTTATTTTAATAGTAAAATCACCCAAATCGGTGGGTAAAAATGACTAGATTGTTGGTAAAATGCATTGCCCCCTTCCAAACGCTGTTGCTAGTGACACATCTGGTCGGTACCAGAGCAAGTCCACGGGAAGTAATTACTTATACTTCTTAAAATCCGCCTGTTATCTCTGTGCACTTTCATTATAGGGCACCGCTTCTGATCCTGCTGGGTCCTGCGTATCATGCTGCAGGATCTTATCCTGCTATAAAAATAGATACTATAGGATATTCTACACCATACATTGTGCCTGTGTTTGGAATATTGGTAGAAGATTCCATATTTACTTTTATTTGTCATTCTTTGCTTTTGGTTGCTCAATTTTGCATGTGGGAGAATTTTCCGGGGGATCCGCCTAATTACGGTATGTCTAGTATCAATTAGATAATGATGGAAAAAGAAAATTAAAAATTTGAGGTTGAGAGGATGATTTTATGTGTTGGTATCATATGTCGTTAAGTTTAACGAACAGCAGACATAAAACCAAACTCAAAATGAACTTTTCCGCGTTGGTAAGATGATGCAAGTTTGAAATACAGAAAAAACCTGTCCAAAAGCTTGTTTGCTAAATCCTTTATCAAGCGATTTAGACATAAGAAAGCTGTTTGGTCGTTGGGTGCTGCTGTTGCCCACGTGTTCGAGTGGACAATTCGAAACGTGTTCCAGTAGACAACTACAATGAAGTTCAGTGAAGTTTAGCCGGTGAAGTGGTGAAGTTTAGTTGCAGTAAATTGGGGTTTCGGAAAAGAACCCTGTTTCACCAAAACAAGGCGCTGTCTTATGCCTCAGCAATTGCTATGACAAAAATCCATGAATTGCGGTTCTAACTGCATGACCACCCTCCTTACTCACCAGCTCTAGCTTCAAGTAACTTCTATTTGTTCTCTTGTCCAAAAACTGCTTTTACTATTCAATTAACCTGTTTCATAATGTGGCAGCTAATGAAGCAGTTTTACTACATGCTGATTACTGTATACAAACTTGATTATCCAGTATCGGTAACTAAAGTCTATAGTAGACTAGAGTGCTGTATTTCTAAGACACAAGGATATTCAGAGGTCACAGGAATAATGGCAACGTTTGCACTAAATGCACTTCCCTGTCAAAAGAAGAAAGCTTCAGCTAACTTTTGCGTAATCGTGTTAACAACGGGACGATGGACTACATAGCTTTTGAGAACAGGGGGTATGACCGCTATATTTATAGATCAAACAACCCAGAATCAACCCATTGGATGTCGTGGGAAAGAGACCCTTGTAGTACTTTCAGAGCGAATGAAAAAATGTAAGTAATACAGTGTAATTCTTAATGAAACCACCGAAGATTCACATTAATAGCTTAGTTCTTTGCTATAGCTATGAAAACTAAAGGCCTGAGGATCTTATTGTATTTGTAGATGTTCATTTTGGTACACTTTGTACATTGTGTCTTATGCTAAGAACCTACTGTTTATTGAGGCAATTGGTTGTACACTTGTTAAAAGAAGCGGTTCTAAGCCTACTCGACTCTGTGGGAATTGGAACTGACGGTTATGCAGTGATGGTATTGACTAACTGTGGGAGTAGCTGAAATTGAAAAAGAAACAGCGAAGGCTCCTTGTATCAGAAGCGTAATTAAAATCGTAATCCGTTTCTGTGTTCTTTATTGGTTTGGCTAAAAGAAATTACGCCGTTACTAAAGTTTTGAAAGTTGAGCTTGTGATGATATACAAGAGGAGGTGGTTTTCTGAGGGTTTTTTCCCGATTGCCTTAAAATCATTGAGGCTCTTGAATTCATCAATAATTGAAATGAATGTATCACAGTTCCAAAGGCAAAGACTCTCCTTACTGCGCTATAAAATATGAAGTTAGTGGTATCTCTGCTGTATCTGCTGAAGATTTATCTTATTTAAATTGCCTCCCTGTAGACTGTTTCAGAAGGAGACTTGGGCCTTGGTGTGGCAGACGCCCATGTTAGTGATCTTCTTGATACTCCATGAAAGTAACGTGAAAAGTACCACGTGGAGTTCAACCTGACATTTAGAAGAGTGAAAGAGATTGCATATCAGTGATCAGCTTCGTAGTTGCAGTTCCTAGGATTATTATGATCAGAAATCAGTCATTCTTCTCTTCAACTGTTTTTCAAACTGCAGCTCCAGGAAGCTTGACTTCATTTTGTGCTCCATATTATTGCATTAATATTCCACTATAGTTTCTACAGCAGTATAAAATGTTGGTGAATGTCTTTCTTGGTTATCATGGTCCTAACGTAGATTCAACCCTTCTAGAGAAGAATCCCTCCTTTCCCCTCCCCTCTTCCCCTGTTAAATGCTCTATAAGCTCTTCTATATACAACTGTATGTAATGACAATTTACTTTAGTGGATCCATCAAATTGTAGTTTCTTTGCACAAATATTAGATAGATCTCCAGATGCTATATTATTAATTTGATCTATACTCCAAACATGGCCCCGCACATATATGTGCCGGTGGTTGTACTCTAAGCTGAAAATTTATAAAATGCATCTTACCCCTTTTTTGGGGAGGTGGATGATGTATGCTTCGAAATATCCATAAATTGGCACTAGCTCGAAGTTCAAGCCTTTGTTTATGTTTAATCTACTATTTGCTTCATATCAGAGCACAAAACATGTGTAGAGAAAAATTCTCGCCGGTGAAAAATAGTATGTGATCATACGAAAACTCGTTAAATGAAAAAAAATTAAATTTTTATTGAAGACCGTGAGCTTTATCTAGTCAACGTGAAATTTTTTGATGTCTTCCTAGAAAATTTTGATAACCTTTTTCAAAAAAAAAACTTGACTTCCGCAGAAGCTTTCATTTATATTTTTAACTCAATATTTTGCCCACTGAAAAAGTGATTTTTTTTTACTTCGATTTAAAACATAAGTGAGCCATATATTCACCCGGTTGAAGACGAAGAAGAAAAATAATTTAATATAGACGACGAAGCAACGTTTTGACTTTTGTCAACCTAGTTTAATCATAGTGATATTTGGGTCTGAAAACGTGCTCTTTTTGTTTCTATGTTGATGATTAGGGAAGATTTTCTGTTTTTGTTGTTTACACCTTTGATTGGTTACGCTTTCGTCTTCTATCTATCTTTGTGGTGTTCTTTTATTTCTTGATACTTTTTACATCTTGCGCTCTTTATCATAGGCCTTAGTCGGACTCATCTGGCTGAGTTATCTATCTCGAAATTATTTATATTAGTAAAATTCATTCTTATTGAATTTTACTTTTTAAAGCTTATCAAGGATATTTTATTTTTCAGATAGCAAACTTGAGGAAGCAAGGATAGAAAATGAAGCAGCAGTAGTAACTTTGGCTGATTCAACTGTTGAAGCAACGGATACAGATGCTGTGCAATATACACATGAAGAAACCAGGGAAAATAAAACTGAGGATAAGCCACCCAATGAAGTTGCCATCAAGAATGCCACCGTGTCCGTTGGAACAGAAAAGGAGTTGGAACAGAAAAACTCTGAGCATTCTCTGTCCAACAGGAATTCAAATGAGGTGGTTGTAATCACCAGTGGGAATACGGTGCTTATAAATGGCATGGAGGTGAAGGACGCTTTATTGCTAAATGTTTGGATGCTTATATATTGCATTACCCACCATTAGTCGGGGCCTAAAGGGGGTTGCCACCTGGATAGTATCCCTGTAAAATAATCATTTCGAAAACTCTTAATTGCAGTTTTAGACAGTGAAACCTTAGAAATAAAAAAAAATGTTTGTCTGTCAAATTTCCGAAGGATCAAACCATTATAGAGTCGATATATCAGTATTTAGAATTAAAATTTCTACTCCAGAGGAAACAAGATTTCGTTTTAAATGCCGAAAAATTTCTTGGTATTTTATGTCGAATTAGTAACCATTCTTAAAAAGAAAAGAAAAAAAATAGATGCCAACTCTTGTATAAGAGCTTTTGAGCGAGGTGGCTGTGAGCAATATATTATACCCATCCTAAGATAATGTACCGGATAGTGATATCAAAATCAAAATTTGTATATCAAAACAATATTAAGTTCGTTTTTTAGGCTATATCAAATTTTTCTTTATCTTTACAATAAATTTAAAAAATGTAGACATGCCCTGGGGGTATGCCAGTCTTTAATCTTGAATCTTCTTACACTAAATCTTTCTTACAGTAATATCGTCATTTTTGACATGCCCATTTTTAACTGAATTGAAAAGGGTAAGGTAAAGGATACGGTACTAGACCCTTAAGGTTCGAACCGGCCGTGCTGATCTCTGTCTCAAGGCCCTTCAGCTAGGAAGGTCAATGGGGGGATGGGTTTTGACTGAGTAGGATTGATTTTTGAACATTCGGAACTGTCGTATCTAGATTAAGGCCTACTACATGGTTCTTTAGAAAAAAAAAACAAATGAAAATATAGAAAACGGGTATAGAATGTTGGATAACAGTGGAAAAAAGCACATATTAATAATGTCCAATATGACAAATGCTCACCATTGCAAATAGCAACAAATCAAGCCAAATCAGGAAAAAACTATTTGCATTGGTGAATATTTATCATGTTAGACGTATGTGGGTTTTTTTGTTTCTCTTTTTTCTTTCCTTTATATGTTCTGTTCAATCTAGATAATTTTTTTTTTCGTTGATAAAGGCTTCCGGACGTGAAACCGAGATTTTCGGGCCTTTTTTTTTTTTTTTATTAAAATTTTGTTTTTATATTTTAGTTTGTTTGTCTACTAACTTATTTGAAAAAGTATACTAGTTTTTCAATGTTTTATTTGTAAATGGAAAGGCAGTGTGATTTAAGAAATTATTTAAAACTTTTAGTAAAATTTATGTTAAAAATCTAAATTTGAAAGTGTCGCTAAATAGTGCTATCTGCAAAGTTAAGTCACATGAGCTTCTTGTAGTAAAAATAAAATGTACTAAAAGATAGTACTAAAATTTATTAAAAAGCTTCTTATACTAAAAAAAACTTCTGGCTCTATTATTAGCTATACTATACTGTTAACTGTACTGTACTGTTGTCTCGTTCGCCTTACTGCTAAATGTCTCGGGAACTTCTTAATTACAATTTATTTTCTGAAAATTCACAAAAGTGGCTTAAAAAAGTATATTCTGTTGCATAAAACGTATGATAATGTGATTCGGGCCGGTTTATAGCCCCTTTACCTGAGACAAAGCCCTTTCATTTAATAAGAAACGTAATGCAAAGGTTTGAATTCTAATTATGCATACATTATTTCTCATGTGGGTTAACCCCCCTAACTCGAATAACTTTGCCTAGCCTAACCGTTCGCCTATGCCTGAATAAGTGTCATTAACTAATATGTTTTGCTATTAAAACGACTTCCGAACAGCTTGCCCGATTATGTTTTGTTATCTTGTTTTGTCTCGTATGATTTTCGAAAAACTGTCATCGAATTTTTTCTGTCATTGGGCTGCATTTCATTGAAGCATCATCTTTTTTGTTCGGCTTTAGGCTACTTGTGACTAAATTGAACTGTCAGTAGTTTTTTTTTCAAAATTTCAATTCAAACATTTAAGCCTGAAAATTAAGATAAACTCTGACAACTTTGGTGCGCCAGGATGCTATTCTCAGGCTCATACACATGAACTTATTCCAAGGGGGGATATGATAGGTGAATTATATGGAAAGATACTAGAAATTACGGAAGAACTCTTAAAGATCTCGACAATAATTGAAAATGTTACTTTCGCTCTTGAGCTGTTTGAAGACCCTCGCACAAACGGTATTTGGTAGGCTACCCATGGTAAATTTTTATTGAGCTCCGATGCCCTTTTATGAGTTTTAATCCCCTTCCTAAATGTATCTGTATCTTTTTTGCTTCACATTTATAAAGCACTGTGTAGAACACTATATGATACTGCCTACAGCAAAAAGAGTGATGCTTTTCAAACAGAAATAACAGCGAAAAAGTATTCCACTATTTACTATCGTTGAAAATTTCATATACCTAATTTAAATCATTATTGGCTCCCGCAAAAGTATGTGTAACTTATAAGAGCTGAAACTGGCTTTAATGTCAACCAAAGCACCGGCGCCATCTATGGTGTTTCTTGGCATATTTTTCAAGCTTTGTAATTGTGTGTTTTTTTCAGAAACTGAGATCAGACACTTATTACTACATTAATTTTGCCAATTAAGCTAATTTACCTTATTGCTACAAGAAAGGCCAAATCCTTGATGGTATTGGTAGTTTTTTTTCAATACTACCGCCGGTTTCCACACTTGTAAGTACCCTTGCTAATTGGACTTCCGCCATGGGCCAATATTCCGCAATGGGATTGATTTAGGACATTTCCTAACACCTAATCGTCTAGCAAGCACCTTTTAATTTCGGTTTTGTCTACTGAGTGATGTAAATAAATAGATTGATTGCTTGATTTGTCTCTTTACGCTGTCAACTGTGACAGGCCAACACTTTTTAGACATACTCCTTAAAACTTCCTCTATTCCTCCTCTGTCTCCTCAAGGGGTAAAAATAAACTGGGTATGCTTAAACTAGCCTGGGTTGATGTACAGGTACGGCAAATGAACTGCATACACGAGCATGATACGCAATAGTTGTGTTGGTTGGTTATGGTTTATTGTCCGCTGTATTTAAATATTATCCTTTCTTTCAAATTAGTCTGTAGTTAATATGCGTCAAGAATAGGCCACATCTTCTTATATCGAGTTGCCATGGAATTGAATTGGGTTAACGAGGTCGTAAGAGTTTTATAAAAGAAAGTTTTCTTAGTCAAACTTTTGATTTCTCCCATCTCTGAAGAAAATATTTTTTGCAACATTACTATTTCTATGATTTATTAAAATAACACCTTTTTTGGTTTTTTGGTCAAACAAGTGAAATACTAACTCTTTGAGTACATGGTAATAATAGAAGAAAAGAGGGTTATTGTCCCTTAAAACTGGAGAACAAGGAAAATTCTACACACGGGGGCTTTTAGTCCTGTGAGATATAATTGTCACTTCGTTTCAGGGTTTGGTGAATCATTTGCTTGGTTTATGTTTCAGACTTTGGCTATGTTTCTTTTTTTCGGACTTCGTCTTGATTTTTGAGAGACGTTTTTTAAAAACGTTTTTTTATATGATATAGACATTATTGGTGCCCTTTTTTTGGCGGTAATTATCCTTCTAATTGGTTACGAGGCACCTTTTAGAATTCCCTAGGCTACGTCGTGGATTTCTAAAAAAAAAATCAAAGTGAATGACGGTTCTCTGAACACTGTCCTCACGCCTCATAATTTTAAAGAGTTGCAAAAATTCATATGCCGTTGGAACATCTGAAATTTTCCAAAATCTTTTGGAAACTTCAAAAGAATCTTTCGGAATCCATTAAAAATAGAGATCACTTGTCAAAATTAGTGTCAAATGACCTTAGATCTGTGGTCATGAATAATCAGTCTATGATAATTGTATGATTGGTCATTTAAGACTAGAACTCTTTTATTTAAAACTAGCTTCAGTTAAGTTTTTCGATTAAAGGATTTTATTTGTAATGATTTTATATTTTATTTATAAAGTATAATGTTAGTACTGCCATTACAATTCTATACGCTTAGAACGTGTTCCAGTATAATTAATTAATCAATATTTATTTGTTACTATGGTCAGCCTGAAATGGTAGATGGCAACAAATTTAGCCGCTAAAGTTCTTATAATACTTAAAATGGTGTAAAACTGAGTCCATTCTGAACTTATATTCATACATAAAGAATAATAAATTATTAATAATCAATAATTATAGTTGACTCCTAAGACACACCTGGAGTCAATTTTGTGCAAAAAAAAAAAAAAAATCGAATGCTGACCAATGGTCCACACAGCACAGGCATTGCAGGCATCTCCTGTTTCTCTGCCTTCCGCCGAAAGTACAAAGCTTGTTAGGATGCGACTCATCCGAGGCTTTCCGTGTTTTTCGCTCAGGTTTCTCCAAGCACCCATTTAGAACTGAGTCGGCTCTGGCTGAGCCTACAGAGTCACACCACTGACCCCGTTCCAAACCAAATATTTGGCGACACCTGGACTCGAACCCCTGCCCTTACGATAACCGTCTTCTGAGAGAACGGTTAAGTTTAAAACGTTGTTATTGACCGGTCCTTTTTTATTTAATATTACATAATTTTTTTATTAGTATTTGATTTTAATATTTAATATTTCTTTTTTTTTATTTAATATTTTATAATTTTTAATATTTGTTTATCCGTTATAGCGGATAAATCTGTTTCATGTCTCATCATTTATCATCGTATGTCATATTTCATCATATAACGTCTATTCGTGTTTATTGACACATTCTATCGCACCGATGTAAAATGAATTTTCATTATTTCATCGTTATACTCTAGGCGCTTCAGCGTTGATTTATGAGCGTTTTTGCAGGCTGATAAAGTCTGTTAACGGTGTGTCTGAACGTATCATTATTGTTACTCGTACTGAAACACATAAAAGTTGTAGTTAGTTTTCCCCTGGATATAATTGAGGGAAATAAGAATTTGTTTTCCCTGGATTATATTTATTTGTATTGAGTACAGGAGAATTAGAACTTGAGTTTAGTAGGATATCCTGGAATTGAGCAGGATTCTATAAAAATCCTTTTCGCTTTAATGGTTAAGGTCGGCACAGCCCCAGTGGGGGGGGGGGGAGGTAGGGAGTTGAAGCTTCCTTCGCCCTAATGGCTCACTTGTTATACATAAAACTTTCTGTGTACTATAGAAAAATCTGGTTGACTTATAAATTCGTTAATCATTTATAAATGTGATTTTCTTTGCTATTTGCAAAGAAATTTGCTCTTTTAAAATGTGTATTTGTTTAATTTCAGCGGCTTCTATGAATTGTTTTGCTTGAGAACTTTCGAAACGTTTACAACATATTCACAAACTTACCTGAAGGATCCCATCCCCCCTCAATGCAGGATACAATAGTTAGTTGGGTTAATGTTAGGACCGTCGGTCCTAGTTTGTTTCAGATAAATGCCCTTCCCAGATTTTTTTCTTTTGGTCCCTTAATTATTATCTTTCCCCCTAGTAATAATTATTAATTTTCCCTTAATTTTGGCTGCGCCATTTTCTTTCCTTCTTTAATTGCGTAGTTTGTGAAACAAACCTCGAGGCATTAATTGCGCAGTAGGGATGATTCACCATAGCTAAAAAGATACTTCAGAGAACAGGTTTGGTTCGAATTGTCGGGGGGTGTAAGAAGGGGCATAAGTCCGATTCATTTGAAATAGAACAGTAATTGGTAAGCATTAACTATTACAAAAGCAGATGTATTGGTGATGTTAACTTTTTTTCTTTTTTTTTAAAAGTCGGCTTATGACAAATTTAGACCATAGCCATTTATCTCAATTGGCATAATTGGGGTGCGAATTTTAAGTTAGATACCCTGTACATGGTTATTGGCATTTTAATATCGATTGGTGACTCT
>JAQQPU010028919.1:0-10334 GCA_029168905.1 Artemia sp. Kazakhstan ARC1039
AAAAAAATATGAACTGCCATCGACGGATACTAGCGAACAACTGACAAAGAAAAAAAACAATTCATTCACTCAATAAACAAAGCGAACCAGCAATTAAATAAGTTGGAGAACTATGTCATTTGATTTCGGATTTTAATTAATGCATTTCTTGTAGACACCCTTTGAGACCTAAGGGGTTGTTCACGTGTTTGATTAGATGACTGGGAAAGTGGTTCGAGTTTTATTTCAGGGATTACTAAAGTATCGGCTTCTCTTTTGAGAAAAACGAAATATGACTCGTTTATTCTTAAATCACCGGAATCTCTGTTTAAAGCTAGACCTAAATGTTGGTATTTATAAATTTCAACAGCTTCTCTGTAGTGCTGGACTAAACCTTTGTCATGCGAAATAAGGCTAGCTTGATTAAACAAAATAGTATGGTCTGGTTTTTCAAAAATGTGCTCTGCAAGAGCAGAGTTCACCTATCGGGATAGGGTCTTTACCTTGATAAATTTGGGACCTGATAGTTTTTCTGGGTCTATAATAAGTGCAAATGTTATTTTTCCTTAGATTTTTTGAAATGTGGTCTGAAACCTCTTTAACGTATGGGAGTCCAAGATAAACTGAATTTTCCCTTTGATTTGTGTTTTCTGTGGAACTATCTGATAATCTTTTAATGCGTTTTGCAATTACAGAATATATTAAACTAATTGGATAACCATTCCCAAATAAAATATCTCATTGTAAATGCTCTGCAAGGGCAGAGTCAAAATTTTCTGTTTTTTTCCGCTTTTTAAGTGTATTATTAATTAAACTAGAGTGCTGAGTTAATCTATCCGTTAGTCGCTGATCAGTTCTTCCGATATACCAAAGACCACACGAACAAGGAATTCTGTAGACACCGGAGTTTTCACCTATCGGGATAGGGTCTTTACCTTGATAAATTTGGGACCTGATAGTTTTTCTGGGTCTATAATAAGTGTAAATGTTATTTCTCCTTAGATTTTTTGAAATGTGGTCTGAAACCCCTTTAACTTATGGGAGACCAAGATAAACTGAATTTTTCCTTTGATTTGTGTTCTCTGTGGAACATAAGAGAGGTCACACATAAGAGACTTTCCCGTGGCATAATCTTTTTGGTTACTTAAAAGAGGCAATAGAACTTTTAATTTGCCCTCAAATGAGCCCTCGTCCGACCTTCTAGGACCATTGGGTCGATACAATCAGCCCTGAGAAAAAAAACAATTTTTGTAGATAGGAGCTTGAAACGTCTACAATAGACGGTTTGGTTTTCATTAAGATCACTTGACTTTTGAGGGGTGATTTTTCTCTTTTTCAAAAATGAATCAGGCAAATTTTCTCAAGCTCGTAGCTTTTGATGGGTAACGTTAAACATAATTAATTTTATTAATTTAGCGGATGGTAACTCCCCCCCCCATGTCCTCCTTTCCCCAAAAGCATCCAATAGAAATTTTGGGATAGTCATTTTATTCAAAATAGTCCAAAGATCATTCAACAAGGCCTTCGGGGTTAAAAATAAACCCTAGAATTTGGAGACAAGGGTTGTAAGTTATGCCCCAGGAGCATATAAGGTTTTTAAAGAAGGGGTGATCGTGTAAGCTTTAGAGGAGGCTCATTTGATCGGAAATTGAGAGCTCTAGTTCCCTTTTAAGAGTCAAAAGTGATGGAGGGAAACTAGCAACCCCGATACAATTCCCGACACCTGCTTTTCTCCAAATGCATATGATTGATATTGTGGGATTTGTTCAAAATAGTCCAAAGAACATATAACAATGCCTCCAGGGCTGACACAACCCCCAGAGTCATGGGGGTTGAGAGACATAGCTAAAGTTATGGCCCATAACTAAAGTTAGAAAAGAAAAAGTTGAGAGCCATAACTAATTGGAAATGAAATAAAAGCCAATACAGATGTGATTGGATATATTTCTTGATGTGACATCAAAGCCTTGTTTATGGTGCTTAAATATTTTGTAGAGCAAGTTATAACCGTAGTATTTGCTTGCGTTTGTATAATGATTGTGTATCCCCTCACTTGCTGGCGCTTTCGCCTTTTTGGATTATTTTTACAGATAGTGATAAGAAGCGTATTATCCCTCTTCTTTAAATATGCGAAGTATATTATGGGTATACCACCTTGGAAACGTAATACTAGAATTTCAGCCAAGTATAATTTGTGTGACCCTTTAATGATTGTTATGAAACGAAAGCACCGGTTTGCTTCATAATTGGATTATAACCATAGCCTTTTTCAAGCTATTAGCCGGCTTCTTTAAATGTATTGTTTATTTATTTTCTGTTTTAATTTTTTTGAGTTAACTGGTTTCTATGTCATTCGTATAGGCCTTTTCCTTTTTTTCTTTTGTTTTTTTATTATCTTTTCATATACTCCATTGTGTGACAATTGAAGTACTTTGCAGCAGGAAGAAGATGGAAAGACTAGACTCTACCAGACGTACCCGACTAACCTTATCAGACTTACCATAAAGATCAGGCTTCTTTTTTATTTCCCTGTCATAGAAAAGGCTTCCCCATGTTGGAACAATAGAGTTGATTATTCGTCTAAGAACTTGGCTCCTATCAATATCAGATAACAAGGGACTTGCTTTCTTTTCACTAGTTGCTCCTGCACCTGAAGGTCTTATCTATAGAGAGAAAAAAACAAGTAAAAAAAAAAACACATTGCCAATTCTACAACACGTTGCTGACCTCTCTTATGTGTGGGAAGATACAAAAAAAGGCTATCACGATTGAATGCTGTTTAGATGCAAATCTGCATGTGCAAAAAAGTTAGATCCTAATAAGAATGTGCAAAAAAACTACAATTTATCTGACCACAAGCATAGCATAAATTTAGGGGGGTAAAGCATAGCATATATTAAATACGTAACCTAATCTACCATAACCTAGCTACCAAACCCAAAAATACTGGGGTTTAGTTCCCCTAAACCCCAAAAAACTAAAGTTTAAATCTTCAGCTCCTCTCATTTAATCTGCCATCAGCAGTCCAATTCCCGTGGCCTGGTACACGTATTTTGGCAGAAACTCTCTCAAAATGTCTTTGAAACCAACTCAAGACTTCAAAACCTACTTGTGATTCCTAGAAACATCTAATAATAACATTGCACTTCTAATTACCGATTTCCATATATGTATTGGAATAAATTAATTTAAAATTAGATTCTTTAAAATTTAGTGTTACAACGTTTAAACCAAGTTTCGTGTTCAAGAGAAATCTGACATGTCTACCCGTGAAAAAAATTAAATGTCGCTTATGTTTATAGTTGTTAAGGATATAAATGTTCTCCGGAGCACTCGCATCTCGGTCCGGGTTTTTAGAATGGTTGAGATAGGGAACGATCATACTGTCTATTATTTATATACTGTGGTTAGAAGAGAAAGGAAAATTAAGGAATGGAGAAAGAAAGTAAATGAAAATGTCTTATACAAAATTTTCATTGATAGTACTGTACGTCACCGACGATCCGCGTGTTACGCGAAGCGTAATACGCGGAAAAAAATTAGAATATGGTGCAATTTTTTGTCTTTGGTACATTTTTCGTGCCATTTCTGGTACATTTTGTTTTGAAGGGTTGGCAACACTGGTCGAGTTGCCATCTTGAACTTTGTCAATTGTTTATTTGAAGCGAGTACAATAAATCCATTGTTTATTATGATTTTCTTGTTTATATTGCCAGATGTCAGACAGGTCTCTCGTGCACTCTAGGTAACGCTCTCATTGGGAATCAGAATCATAGAATAGCAAGTAATTCTGAACCTGTAATCCTTAGCTTCAAGATAGAGGTAACGAAACTCAATCAGATCCTATTTAATTCAATTCATAGGAGAAGGGATTTATCTGACTTCTGTGAATTTTGGAAGATAGGAGAAGGGAGATGCTAATCCAGATTTTGCTCCAGGTGCGAGAGAGGCTAGAACTGCCTCTGCCACTACAGGACTGGTTTTTAGATTTATATCATTGGGTTCAGAATTTTGAAAAATTATATTTTTCATTTAACAATAAAATAGAGATAGGATTAGAGTTACATAAAGATGAACATTTAAATATAAAGTAAGAATTGGAACAAATCTTAAATTCCCTCTATTCCAGAGGAAAACTGCATATTGCTTGCTTGTCTGAATTTATTGTTATTTTCTAGTTTTTTCTCTATTCTCTATTTTTGTTTGTTCTCTAGGCTATGTACTTTTTTTGTCTTTGAAGAATTGGTACAGTTGAAGTTTTTGAACTAAGTGATGAAATTTAGCCAAACTTTATGTGAACGACATATATACAATAGAACTTCCAAAAAGCGATTTACCGACTACATTTGTCCATGCACTGTATTTTGAATTTTCGTTTTTTTTTTTTTTACTTTCTAACTTGGGATTATTTTACAGATGGAGCAAGAATCCAATCAAATGCAGTCTCGACCCACCTTGTGCAGGTCTGGCTGTGGTTTTTATGGTAATTCTGGAACTGAAGGAATGTGTTCTATTTGTTTTACGGAGGTAAGAGCGCGTTGGAGGTAAGAACTTGGGTTAATATTTATTGATTACTACATTTATTTTGAAAGTATAAGCTGAACTTAGAGTTCATTAAAATCATCCAAAACCGCAGAAGATGCAATAGAAAAGCACTGGCTAAGTTGTTCTAAAGCTTTTGTGATAATGCACCTCTGTTTGCAGATGCTGTTTATATGCTGTTTTGCCCCTGAAAATTCGGAGACATTAATATTCTGTATTTAAGACGTTACATGCTTTTCTTGAACATGCCTTGCAGATACAGCAATAGGAATAGTATGGGGTTTGTTGGCTATTGTAGTCACATGTTGCCTGCCAGGAAAAGTGTCAAGCTCTCATTATAGATAATAATTATGTTACTCTGGATTTAATTGCTAACTTATCCAGGTTGTCAACACATCTGGTTATTTTCTCGGCTCTTTGGGTTAATTTGTTTTTGCTGTATATATAAATATATATATAATCTTATGTTATGTCATAATTGTTACATATTATATATAATAGTATTTAATAATACATGTATATTTCCATTTTATCAGAAGTATATGTTACATTTGTGCTTTAGAGAGCTCAAAACTAAATTTGTGATTTTAGGAAAGATCAAAAACGCTCCATCACTCATATCCAGTACTATCATTAGAATATTCTTCTTCTCATATAAAAACAACTGAAATATGCAGTGCAGTAATTAAAAGTAAGAAAATAACTTCCAAGTTAATAAAAGATTTAGCAGGCTTAAATGCAATGCCCTCTTTTCGGCAGTTGAATAAAGTTTGAGTTGTAGATGGTGATATGGAGGGTCTATTAATTGATAGTTATAGTTTTCAGTGTTGATGACCTTGTGTTGCATGTTAAAAATCTAAAAATTGATGTTTCAATGCTTGTTGATCCAATTAATTGGAAAATTGTTATGGTACCAAGAAAGCAGCCTGTGACGCAAAGACAATTTGAAGACAGTGGGCTATTTTGGTCTTCTGCTTTTCGTGAAGATCCGATTATAGAAAGCTTATTAAAAGAAACAAATTCCAGTTTTTCTGAATTAAGAATACTTGCAAAACTGTTAGAGTTTGCTAATTTAGCTGGAAGCACTGGACTTTCTTGGTGGAGAAAAGAGAAGGTTTTTCTTGTGACCGGCGGGGTCTTCACCCCATTAAGCATTATGCTATGGCTGTTATTCACTCTGTTGCTGCAATTCAAGAAAGAGGTGCTTAAATAAAACTTGAAGGGCTAATAAAGTTGACGCTTTGTGGTAGAGGAGGTCTCAAAAGAAATTGAAGGTTTCTTAGTGATGCTAATAGTTATTCCATAGAGTCTTCGTAATTTTTCATTTATTAAAGTTAAAAAAGTGAAAACAGTTTTTATGTATTTCGTTTTCAGTAAAGTGCAATTTATGTTCTAGTTTTGTGAAGAATTTGGGGCTGTTAGTTCTACTTATGTTAAATTCTGCTTGTTTCGAGTTTGACAGGGTTTTATATTTTAATTTCTGTTCGTTTTGGGTTTTATCTATTTATTGATGGTGACTTGCGGTAGTTTTACGCTTTTTAGATTATTTGATTTTATTTCTGCTCATTTTGGTTTAATTGTTTTTTTTTACTTTTCTTTGAAAAATGTATTTTGAATAAAAAGTTTTTTAAATTAATTTATGTTCGTTATTTCACATTAAATTTCATTATGCAGGTGTGGAAGCATTGCTTCTTGTCGTACGCCTGCCAGTTATAGCTTCAAAATTTATTTGAGGACTCTGGGGCGTCCCAGTGTAGATGCCCTTCTTTTTTCTCCCAACCCATGTCCACTTCATACTTGAATGATTATACTGTTACCTTACCTCAAATCACCTGAGAATTTCCGTATACAGGTGTGGAAGCATCGCCCCTTGTCCTAAGCCTGCCAGTGATAACTTGAAAGTTTTCTGTGGGCTCTGGGGCGTCCCAGTGTGGATGCCACTCATTTTGCTCCCACTACCTGTTCATGCCATACCTGTGAATGACTATTATCACCTTAGATTATGCAGGCGTAAAAGGATGGCTAGTATGTTTTGTTATTAACATGCATTATATTTGAAATTTTGTCATGATATAATGTTATTATATTTTTTTTTTAATCTTTGTTATGTAGGGTAGGGTTCTGTGAACCCTTTCCTGGTGGATGAACCATTAATGGCATAGAAGGAGAACTATATGAAAGTCCTTAGGAACTATTGTACAAATTGTGAAACTATTTGACTTTGCTAGACTAAAGGGTTGCCCCCTGTTCTCCTACTTATATGCTGTTTCTGGGGCTGTTTATGTCATTTCTTCTCTTTTGATTTTTTTAATGATTTTTTTTCTCTAGAGGCTATAAAAGAAATAATTAATAAATACCTTAAAAGAAGCAAGAAGGCAAAAATATATCCTATAGTTGAGAAATACTTTCTTTCTTGCTATGTAAATCTTGGGTTGGGGATGGAAGGCTGTTCATTATTTTTTATGTAAAAGTATATAGATGCGTATAAATATAGTACCAGGAGCACGGCGGCTTCGCCGCTGAGTCCCGTCACTTGGTAGGCTTCTATATATAGATTCTCACTGTCGCTTGTCTTCTAAACGCAGCCAATTTGAGCCTTTTCTTGATGTCATGACGTCCAAATGGACCTTAAATTAGAGTTAGTGCCTTTGTAAAATTAATTTTTTTATATTAGACCTTTAACTTTTGCCTTGGCTTGTCTTGTGTCATTGTGAAAGACATATTGCCGAGCCTTTGTATCTTTCAATTGTTCAGGTGGTGGGACAAAAACTTCTTCTTTTGCCTCGGCTTGTCCTTTGTCATTATGATAGACATATCGTCGAACCTATGTTTCTTTTAATTGTTCAGGTGGTGGGACAAAAATATCTTTTTCTTCCAACGATTTATCTAATCCATGTTTTTGGTTTTCAAAGGTATGGTGGGCATTGATGACCTTATCCATGTCAAAATCCAAAGCCCAATCATCATCGGTATTATTTTCAATTTGTTTGGTTTGTTTTACCTCGGATTGTCTTTCGTCATTATTGAAATACATATCGCCAAACCTTTGTTTTATGTAACAAAGGTATGGTTGGCATTGATGACCTCATACATGTCAAAATTTCAAGCCCAATCATCATCGCTATCATTTTCAATTCTGACACGTTTTGATTCTTCCTGTTCAGGTTGATTATCATTGACTCGTTCACATGTTTTGTGTCGCATATCTTCTAACCGCGTGTGTCTTTGCTCTTCATTTTCATTTTTGACTTGCTTACATGCTCGGTTTCGCATGTCTTCTAACTGCGTGTGTCTTTGCTCTTATTTTCATTTTTGACCCGCTCACATACTCGGTGTTGCATATCTTCTAACCGCGTTTGTCTTTGCTCTTCATTTTCATTTTTTACACGCCGCCGCTTTTCTTCGAACTGCGTGTGTCTTTGCTCTTCATTTTTATTTTTGACACGCTCTAATTCTTGTTTTCTTATATCTTCTAACCGCCCGTGTCTTTGCTCTTCATTTTCATTTTTGACATGTTTTTGGATTTCGACTTCAGACAATTTAGCAATGACCTTTGCTTTTGCTGCCCGTATTGGTGTTGTCGCAATTGATGGTCCAGGCTGTTGATTTTCACATCTTATAACGTTTGATAGTTCAGGTGTTGGTTCCAAAGAATCATCATTTATAGTAACTGCAACTGCATATTTTCGTTTTTTGGGCCTTCCAATAGACATTATATTATATAAATAACCGAATTGTAGGAAACTCAACAATCTTATTTATGCTATGCATGACATCATATAAGAAAATACTTGTATGATGTCATAAGAAATGCTTATATGATGTACTAACATAGTACATGACGTCATTTGCAAAAACCCAAATTAAGTCTCTTATCCAATTTTCTCAGATTTCCAACCTATCTAGATCGTTTTTTTTATGCAAGGATATCCCAAGATACCAATCTTCCCGATAAAAAATGGAGCTGTTTTCGAGAAAAATACAGAAATATATAAATACATATACAATTATTGCTCTTTTATAAAGGTAGTATATATAAAGGTTGTATTTATAAAGATTGTATATATAGTAATACATATAAATGTATATTACATTCAAATAAGCAATCGTCAACGGTTATAGCTTTTTACGCTGCAGGATTTTGTAATATGGAAATGACAGCGCATGGCCAATAGCCTTTGGGATTTGATAAGAGAAAGCCTTCATGTTGAGGCTATTTGAGCTGCATGGATTATATGGAGTATTTTAGAGTAATATTTGGTTTCTTTGGGTCTCTTTGGTCTACTTTTATCTCCTAGAGGGATGTGTCTCCTACTTTTCTGGCCAATGGTTAAATTTTTTTGCAATTTCATCTGTACGGTGAGGGTACATTCCCTCTCTACCCAAGAGAATGAGCCACTCCATATCGGTTTAAAGAATAGCAATATATTATAGTTATTTTGTAGGATTGGCAATGTGTTTTTTTTTTACTTGTTTTTTTCTTTCTATAGATAAGACCTTCAGGTGCAGGAGCAACTAGTGAAAAGAAAGCAAGTCCCTTGTTATCTGATATTGATAGGAGCCAAGTTCTTAGACGAATAATCAACTCTATTGTTCCAACATGGAGAAGCCTTTTCTATGACAGTGAAATAAAAAAGAAGCCTGATCTTTATGGTAAGTCTGGATGAGGTTAGTCGGGTACGTCTGGTAGAGCCTAGTCTTTCCATTTTCTTCCTGTTGCAAAGTACTTCAATTGTCACACAATGGAGCCAAAATAAAAGCTGCATTAACTAAAAAACGATCAGAAATTAAATAAAAAAAACAAGTTTTTAAACTGAAAGTAAGAAGCGACATTAAAACTTATAACGAACAGAAATTATTCCGTATTTGGAAGGGGCTGTCCCCTCCTCAACGCCTTGCTCTTTACGCTAAAGTTTTTCCCCGGATAGGGGGGGAGAACATAATATAGGAAGTAGGAACCTCGTGGGAGGAGGTGAAGAGTGAAGCTATTGGAGTTTGGTTACCTCAATATAGCGTTCGTTACAAATGACGTTAAAATATGTTTTTAAAATAGCAACGTTACATCTTGTACGTCTTATCGTTGGTCCTTTCAGACTGACAGAAAATGAAACCTTTCGAGTCTTTGTTGCAGATACTGAACTACGAAAAAATATGCTTTTTAAGGTTTTTCTAATATCAATTCAACGTAATTTATGTCTCGTTAAACGCTGGGGTTAACTGGTCTGGCCGGATAAGTAATCTCGGTATTTTACTACTATTACTAACAACTAACTGCTAGTAACTACTCAGAAAAGTCAGGGGATGTCAACTAATACTACTAATAACGACTCACCGCAGCGCCAAACCCCCTGAGGCCAAAACAGCTACGCACGCTCCTCCATCCCACTGTATTCAAAATCTCCCTCTTTACACTATCCAAGAAGCCACTATTTGCCTTAAATATTTCCTTACGACATCCCCTCACCCCATTCGGGGACGACCTGCTTTTTGTTTAGCCCTAGACGACTGGCCGACGAGGACAATCTTTGGCAATCTGTCATCCTTCATCAGCAGAAACGTGTCCTAGCCATCTCATCCTTTCACTCACTATAGCCCTAGAAAGCAGGATTGAACCACATTTTTTGTGGAGCTTACTGTTTGAGATACGGGCAGTCAATCGGGTAACCTAAACAATATTCCAAAGCTTCGGTTTTTACCCAACAATTTGATATTCTAGATGGCATTAATCGTAAAGACATTCTAAAATCATTCCTAAATTAACAAATTGGCTGCAATTTTTTAATTTAAAAAAAAAAACAATATAAAAAATGTAT
>JAQQPU010028922.1:0-10332 GCA_029168905.1 Artemia sp. Kazakhstan ARC1039
CCTTCTCTTTCTTGGTAAAAGGTCTAGCATTGGCTTTCCTTCTCTTTATGGTAAAAGGTCTAGCATTGGGTTTCCTTCTCTTTCTTGGTAAAAGGTCTAGCATTAGCTTTCCTTTTCTTTCTTTAGTGCCCCATACCCTAACAACCATAATTTAGCTAAACTCAGTAAGCCCCGTGTTAATTGATGAAAAAAATGGGTCATAAGGATGCTACACATTAGGTGTTTAATCTTTATATAAGTTGTAGAGAGCGGATGTCCATGTCCTAATTCACCCACAAGACAATCAGAAAAGACATACACTTTACTAATCATTTTCTGAGAAGACAAAACTAATTTTAGAACACGCAACGCCTTACTTTCTTTAAAAAAAAACACATTCCAATTGTATGCTGGACATTGTTTAAATATCAAGATAAATAATAGAGTGGTGTCCTATTTTGACATTACTAGCACCATCAATTTCAATCAGGTTATAACCCAAAAATAAAGAATCTTTTTCACCACTATTCACCAACTACACCAAGAAAGTCGGTGCTTACGTTTACCTAATAATAAGTTTCAACCTTGTTCGAATCCTTTAAATCTTTGTGGTTTTTCCAGTTAATTTGTAGTTACAGATTATAAATACCTTCTTTGAAAGAAAAATCGTCAGCTAGTACCAACTCATCCTAGCTCAAAGCAG
Organism: Artemia sp. Kazakhstan ARC1039; assembly: GCA_029168905.1. NCBI lineage: Eukaryota > Metazoa > Arthropoda > Branchiopoda > Anostraca > Artemiidae > Artemia > Artemia sp. Kazakhstan ARC1039. The sequence goes on from JAQQPU010028922.1 coordinate 683, forward strand.
AATAAATTAATTTGACAACTGAAGACAATACTTAACATGAACGTCATTTTCTCCGTTATTTTTGATTAGGAAAGATCATAAAATGGTCTGGAATTAAATTCATTTGAAATTCTTCAAAATTTAAAAACACAAGAATAACAACAAAAACAAGCGAAATGTTCAAAAACAATCCCCTCCCTCAACAGATCCCATTCATGCGATACTTTCTTGGCTGTTGGTACGGTCCTTAAACGCTCCCATAATCATAAATCAACAAAATCCATAATCAACGATGTTGGCACAATGCATTATTTATTTATTTTTTGGTTGGTTTTATACCAGGGCACTTCGTATCGAAGAAGTTGTCGTAGAAACTTCGAAAAGGACCCATTCGATTGAAAATTGGAATGGCTTGTGCCCTTTTTAATAGCCAAAAGTGATTGGAAGGCAACTAACACCCCTTTCATGCCCACCATTTCCCCAGACACATCCAATAAAAATTTTTTTAGATAGCCATTTTGTTTAAAATAGTTGAAAGATCTGGAAATTCGGTCTTTAAGGAGGACACTCCCCAAACAGCCCTTAGGGCAAAGGTTGTAAGTTATGCCCTGGGGGCATATAAGGTTTTTACAGAAAGCTTTGTCGTAAAAACTTCAAAAAGGGCGCATTTGATTGGAAACTGAAAGGGCTAGTGCCCTTTTTAATAGTTGAAAGTGATTGAAGGGCAACTACCACACCTCTCACGCCCACCATTTCCCCAAACACAAGCAATCAAAATTTTGAGATATCTATTTTGTTCAACGTAGTTGAAAATTCTGGATATTAGGTGTTTGAGGATGATAGCCCCTCCGAGCCCTCAGGGCAAGCACCTACGCAGGGGGGAGGGGGGCTCCGCCCCTCCCCCCCCCCCAAAAAAAATCTCACGATTTTTTCCCCATAATTTTCTGATACTTCTCACATAATAAAGGATAGTGGCTAATTATTGAACTAGACGTAATGTGTTAACCGTTTTCGATGATTTTTTGGCCTGTAATTACCAGATTGGGTCACCAGCACAGCATTAATCCATTTCCTGTCCATCTTCTTTGAGCTAACTGTTAGTTCTTAAAGATTATTTGTTCGTGGGTGGTCCTTCCCTAGGGGATGAAGCGGTCATTCTTGCAATCAAACCAAGGCCTTTGCTCTTGCAGTTGACAGTCTAAAACCAAGTGTTGTTAAAGATAGGACAAGTGTGAAATGTCGAAAAAACAACAGTGTTATCCATCTTTGGGGTAAAAAACGACGAATTAGTGAGGTTGACTCGGAAAAAAGTGGCAATGGTAATCAGTTGAACATTGCCGTTGCGACTGAGCCTTCGACTTCAGCTCAAGAATCAATACCACATGCTGAGGTAGTAGCAGACAAACTTGATGAAATAATCATTGACGTTGAGCTTGACATTGGAACCTTTTTTGAAAGATTCGGTTTCCGATGACAAAAAGTATAATTTACTGAAAAGGCATTTTAAGCCAAACAAGGACAATCCTTTTCCAGTTCATGTCACAGGCTCACAAAGAAGGAAGTTTCAAGTTAGCTGGATGGATAAGTATGCTTGGCTATAATTTCCTTCAGTGAAAAAAGGGTGTTTCTGCAAATATTGTGCTTTATTTGCTTGTGATCAAGCCGGAGGGGGGTCTCACCAAAAATTAGGGCAGCTTGTCATGGAGCCTCAAGTGAATCAGAAAAACGCCCTGGAAGACTTTTCTAAATATCAGTCAAACTCTTACCATAAAGATGCTGTTGTTTGGAGGAAAGTTTTCTGGCAACAATGAGCAAGCAAAAGTCCTCTATAGTGGAAGTCTTGAATGCTCAGAAAAGAGATGAAATAGAAATAAACAGAAAAAGGCTTCATCTCATCACAGAAACAATACTGTTGTGTGGACGGCAAGGACTTGCAATGCTTGGGGACGAGGATTCGGGGAAATTGACCTTAGTAGAGCCTGTTAAAAAACGACGGAAATTTTAGGACCTTGCTACGCTATCGGATGAAAGACGATCCAATAATGAAAGAGGTATTTGAGAAAAGTGCGGGCAATGCCCAGTACTGCAGCCCCAGAATTCAGAACGAACTAGTCGATATTTGTGGACAGCTCATTACTGCAAAGATTATTGATCAAGTGCAATCGGCTCATTTTTTCACCATCTTGGCGGACGCGACAACCGACATATCAAGGCAGGAACAGATGGCTCTAGGGCTTCGATTTTTGGACAGCAAAACTTTTCAGATCAGGGAAGTGTTTGTCAAGTTTGCTATTGTTGAATACTTGCGAGGTGAAAGCCTCGGTCAATTTATCATAAGTCGAATGGAGAAACTTGGTCTCAATATGAAACTATGCAGGGGACAAGGGTAAGATGGGACTGCAAACTTGAGTGGGCATTTCTCAGGAGCCCAGGCTTTCATCTCGAACAAATATCTACTCGCTAAAACGGACTCGAGCAAGATTCCTGATATCAAGCACTGTATGATGATTATTCGGGAAACAGTTATTTTCTTTCACTTCAGTGCAAAGCGAAGCGATGTCTTAACAACCTACACTGAAGTCAATCTGAAAGGAGTGTGCGAAACTCGATGGGTCGAAAGACACGATGCGATACAGATATCAAAGCAGTTAGTTGTTCCGATCTTTAAGGCCCTAGAAGACATGAAGACAAATGGGGACTCCGTGGTGTCGTCAAAAGCCAGAAGTCTGCTCAATAACATCCTGAGCTTGGACTATATAGTGACCCTTATTGTGATGGATTTTTTTCTGGGGTACACTCTGAATTTGTTTAAGCTGCTGCAGTCAGAAAACATCAATATGGATATGTGCATTCAGTGTGTCGAAAGTGTGACAGAAATATTTCAAGATACACGAAGTAAGGCGGATGAGAAGTTCGGTCAGCTGTTTTCGGAAGTCACGTGCATATAACAAGAACTGGAAATCACTATTGCCATGCCACAAAAGAGAAATGTCGTCAACATCCCACATGATATCCCGGCAGAAAAGCACACAAAATTTTACTATCGAGTTTCCCTTTTCATCCCATTCGTGGACCAACTCATACAATCACTCGAATCTCGATTCACAAAGCACAAAGTTATTCTGAAAGGCCTCAGCGGAATACTGCCATCTTTTGTCGTAAAAGAGCCTATTGGCGATGTTAAAGAACTGATAAAGTTATATACCTCAGATCTAACAAGCTCGGAGTCCGCTATGAAGCCTGAGCTTCAACTATGGCAGGCTAAGTGGCTGAAAGTAGCTCCCTGTCTTTTTCCAAAGACGGCAGTGCAGAGCCTGGCTGAGTGTGAGCGAGGCATATTTCCCAACGTCCATATGTTACTCCGCATTTTTCTGCGTCATTCCTACTTCTACAGCATGTGTTGAGAGGTCATTTTCTTCAATGAAAAGGCTAAAAACCTATCTCCGCAGCCGAATGGATGATGGCCGACTAAATGGCTTGGCACTTTTGAATGTCCATCGAGATATTTCTGTATTAGTGGATGAGATTCTGGAAAAGTTTGCTCTTAGCTCTGCTCGTAGGTTGCAATTTGCAATATAGGGCGAGTCCCTATTTCTTGATATATGTGCTTTTGGTTTTTGTGGCAAGGGTTGTAAGTTATGCCCTGGGGGAATATGAGTTTTTTTTATAGAAAGCGTTGTCATAGAAACTTCAAAAAGGGCTCATTTGATTGGAATTGAAAGGGCTAGTGCCCTTTTTAATAGTCGAAAGTGATTGAAGAGCAACTAACCCCCCTCTCACACCCACCATTTCCCCAAAATCATCCAATTAAAATTTGAGATAGCCATTTTGTTCAACGTAGTTGAAAGCTCTGGAAATTATGTCTTTGAGGATGCGAAACCCCCCCCCCACCCCTCAGGGCAAGGTTTAGGGCATATACGGTTTTTATAGAAAGTGTTGTCGTAGAAACTTCAAAAAGGGCTCATTCGATTGGAAATTGAGAGGGCTAGTGTCCTTTATAATAGTAAAAAGTTATTAGAGGGCAACTACCCCCCCCCTCTCACACCCGCCATTTCCACAAACACATCCAATCAAAATTTTGAGATTCCCATTTCTTCAACGTAGTTGAAAGTTCTGGAAATTAGGTCTTTGAGGATGATTCCCCCCTCAGAGCCCTCAGGGCAAGGGTTGTAAGTTATCAGGGCAAGGGTTACAAGGTTTTTAGAGAGGATTGTCGTAGAAACTTTAAAAAAAGCTCATTCGATTGGAAATTGAAAGGGCTAGTGTCCTTTTAATAGTAGAAAGTGATCGGAGGGAAAGTAACCCCCCTCTCACGACCGCCATTTCCACAAACTCATCCAATCAAAATTTTGAGATAGCCATTTTAATCAACGTAGTAGAAAGTTCTGGAAAATAGGTCTTTGAGGATGACAACCCCCTCACAACCCTCAGGGCAAGGGTTGTAAGTTAGGCCCTGGGGGCATATAAGGTTTTCATAAAAAGTGTTGTCGTAGAAGGTTAAAAAAGGACTCCTTCGATTGGAAATTGAAAGGGCTAGTGCCCTTTTTAATAGTCAAAAGTGATTAGAGGGCAGTTAACCCTCCTCTCACGCCCACCCTTTCCCCTAAAACATCCAATCAAAATTTGGAGATAGCCAGTTTATTCAACGTAGTTGAAAGTTCTGAATATTATGTCTTTGAGGATGACAAACCCCCACACCCCTCAGGGCAAGGGTTGTTAGTTATACCCTGGGGGCATATAAGGTTTTTATAGATAGCGTTGTTGTAGAAACTTCAAAAAGGGCTCATTCAAAAAGGGCTAGTGCCTTAATTAAAAGTAGAAAGTGATTAGAGGGCAACTAACCCCCCCCCCCCCCTCTCACACCCACCATTCCCCCAAACACATCCAATCAAAATTTTGAGATAGAAATTTTGTTGAGCATAGTTGAAAGTTTTGAAAATTAGGTCTTTGAGGATGACAACCTCCCCTCCAGCCCTCAGGGTAAGGGCTGTAAGCTATGCCCTGGGGGCATATAAGGTTTTTATAGAGAGCGTGGTCGTAAAAACTTCAAAAAGGGCTCATTCGATTGAAAATTGAGAGGGCTCTTGCCTTTTTAATAGTCGAAAGTAGTCGGAGGGAGAATCATCCCCCCCCCATGCCCATCATTTCCCCAAACATTTACGATCAACATTTTGATATGGTCATTTTGTTCCACATAGTTGAAAAGCCTGGAAATTATGTCTTTGAGGATGTCAACCCTCCCCCCCCCCATACCCCTCAGGACAAGGGTCGTAAGTTATGCCCTTGGGGCATATAAGGTTTTTATAGAAAGTTGTGTTGTAGAAGCTTCAAAAAGGGCTCATTCGATTGGAAATTGAGAGGACTAGTGTTTTCTTTTTATTAGTCGAAAGTGATCAGAGGGCAAATGCCCCCCTCCCCCATGCCCACCATTTCCCCAAACACTTCGAAAAAAAATTTTAGACAGTCATTTTGTTCTACATATTTGAAAGGCCTGGAAATTATGTCTTTGAGGATAACAAATCCCCCCAGCCCTCAGGGTAAGGGTTGTAAGTTATGCCCTGGGGGCATTTACAAAAAAAGGATAAATAAATAATACATCGCTCTTTACTTAGGCAGTTTATGGCTTACATCTGAAGTGCATACGACCACCCTTTCCAAAAAAAAAATCTTAAATGTTAACAAAGGAAAACTAATATAATTTATAGCCCTTTGCCCTGATGGTCGTGGGGGGGGGGGGCTTCATGCCCAAAGACATAATTACTGGACCTTTCAAATACGCTTGACAAAATGGCCATCTCAAAGTTTTGATTGGATATTTTTGGGGAAATGATGGACGAGGAGAGGGGACTGGTTGCCCTCTAATCACTTTTGACCATTAAACAGGGCAATAGACCTTCCAATTTCCAATCCAATGAGCCCCCTCTTAAGTTTATGTGACCCCCTTTTCCATAAAATCATTATATATGCCCCTGGGCATAACTTACAACCTTTGCCATGAGGGCGGGGGGGGGGGGGTATTCTTCCAAGACATACTTACTGGACCTTCCAACTACACTGAACAAATTGGCTATCTCAGAATTTTGATTGAGTGTGTTTGGGGAAATGATGAGTATCAGGAAGGGGTTGGCAGCCCTCAAAGACTATTAAATAGGGCACTAGACCTTTCAATTTCCAATCCAATGAGCCCCCTCTGAAGTTTATGCGACCACCCTTTCCATAAAAACCTTATATGCCCCCGGAGCATAACTTACAACCCTTGCCCTGAGGGGTCTTGGGGGGTTTTAATCTTCAAAGACATAATTACTGGACCTTTAACTACCCTGAAAAAAACACTTTCTTTTCTCCTGCTACAGCTAAAAATGGTGTAACAGCACTTGGAGTCTTTTCTTTATTAAAATGGGATTCTCGATTTTTTCCACTTTTCTTAAATATCTATGGTTGCTTGAATCTTCGATCAAACAATTCAAACAAACAGAATTTCACAACAATTCAAGATTTAATTTTCACTGTAATTAAATAAAAAAAAAAACAAGTTTTTTCATCTGAAAGTAAGGACAGCATTAAAACTTAAAACGAACAGAAATTGTTACGTATATGAGGGGTTCACCCCCTATTCAATACCTCGCTCTTTACGCTAAAGTTTGAATTTTGTTCGAATCTAAAAAAAAAAACTAAAAAAGTACTAAAAAAAACTTTAGCGTAAAGAGCGAGGAATTGACTAGGGCGCGAACCCCCTTATATACATAAAAATTTCTGTTCTTTTTAAGTTTTAATGTTGCTCCTTACTTTCAGTTGAAAAAAATTGTTTTTTTATTTAATTTCTGACCGTTTTATAAATAATGCTGGGAAATCCGGCGCCCCTTCATAGAAATGTCCCTTCCACCAAGGAAACATCCTCCATGGAAATATCCTCCCACGTAACCCCCTCCCCCCCCCCTCATGCAGAAAAAATCCCTCCTGAAAACGTCTGTATACTTTCCAATAACCAATACTATATGTAAACAATGGGCAAAGTTCATAACTTACAGCCCTTCCCTCGGGAACTGTGTTGGACTAAGTCATCCTCAAAGACATATTTATTTGATTTTCGACTATGCTGAACAAAGTGGCTATCTCATAATTTTGATTCGGTGATTTTGGGGAAAAAATGAGCGTGGGAGGGGGCCAAGTTGCCCTCCAAATTTTTTGGTCACTGAAAAAGGGCACTAGAACTTTTAATTTCCGTTCGAATGAGCCCTCTCACAATATTCTAGGACTACTGGATCGATACGATGACCCTTGGAAAAACAAACACAAAACAAAAAAATAAACACGAATCCGTGATCTTTCTTCTGGCAAAAAAGACAAAATTCCACATTTTTGCAGATAGGAGCTGGAAACATCTACAGTAGGGTTTTCTGTTACACTGAATCTGATGGTTTGATTTTCATCAAGAATCTATCACTTTTAGGTGATGTTTCCCTCTTTTTTCGAAAGTAAGGCAAATTTTTTCAGGCTCGTAACTTCTGATGGGTTAGACTAAATGCTGAAACTTATATATTTGAAATCAGCTTAAAAATCTGATTCCTTTGATGTATCTACTGGTATCAAAATTCCGTTTTTTAGAGTTTCGGTTATAATTGAGCCGGGTCGCTCCTTACTTACAGTTCGTTACCACGAACTGTTTGATTGGTAGGTGTACGAGCTATTGCTGAGACTTTGATAGTTGCAAGCTAGTGTGTGTTTTTTTTTGCAAAAAAAAGGCCAATAGTGTCCTAATATTTAAAACACTTTTTGGAAAAAAAAAACTGTCAATTGAAGAATGAATGCCATTAGAAACAGATTCAGGAATGGTAACTTTCACTTCGATTAATATTAATGGCAAAAGTTTGCTATGAAAACAAATTTAAGGAATTTCGAAAAATACCCTGAAAACCCTCATAATGTCGGAATTGAAACAGAAATTGTTCATTGGAGTTGCCGTTTTTAAAACCCACAGAGGAAAGTTACAGCCCACTACCTTGAACAACAAGCAAAATCCCTCTTCCCTCCACTACGTCCTATTTTTAGCATTGTTTTTTTCTTTTTTGTCACCGTTAACAAGGAACTGAAAAAACATAAAGAACTGTTTCAGAGCTCAATTGAAAGACAGTTGCAATATCTAGTGCCTTTTGTAATTAACGAAAAATATCATTGTAATAAAATAGAATTTTGACTTACCCGGGGCTTGGCATCCCTGGAGGTACAGCTATGAGACATTTTGACGTTTTTTAAAATGTCGAATAGTGCTTTGGGGAGAAGGTATTCAAAAACACAGGGGAGACTTGTTACCTTCCGACCAGTATTCGTCATACCTTGAAAGTTTCAACTTAATACACTCAGCCGCTCCTTAGATATTGCTGATACACGCTAATACCAACCAGTATGCACACAGCATGTTTTAATTGCGGTCAATATTCCTCTCGGCCTTTCTTTAAAGTTTCACTTAAATACCAAAACACCGTTTGGAGACGGGATCAAACATGCCCCCTTTTCCAAATAAAGGACCTTATATAAAAAACGTAAACAATGGGCATCTTGTATAACTTTGAGCAAATTTACAATGAGGGAAAATTTAAGGAAAAAACTACAGTTAAAATGGCGTGCCAAACCACAATTATTTTTTGTTTGTTTTATTTAGCAAGGATCTTTCTAAACAAAGGGCAAAATATGACTCTTCGAAATATTCATTATAATAATATAAGATGTTTGAAACATTTGAAAAATTGATACAACTACACAAATTCATAAGATTTCCCAGGCACCGTGGGGGATCGAACCTCACAACTCGCGAAACGCAGAAGCAAGCCCTTCCATTACACCATACCTGGGTAACTGTTAGAGTTATTTAAAAAGTTGTGTTGATTCAAAAAATCTTAATTTGCTCATTAATTACTTTATGTTGCATTTTTTTTTATTCAAAGCTTTCTTTGGTAAATTTGAAGGAGGTTAGCTACTTAAGTCTAATAGCCTCCCCCCCCCCTCCACTCAAAAAGTGAAGTTCGGTTAATCCTAATGAAATATACCAAAATATGACGAAAACATAAGACTTTAGTAACAAAATTATGGAAACTACAACAGAGGATTATAGAAATCATGCCCCCCAGAACGCATTATATTAAATGGTTTCTAGCCTAACCAATATACCAACTAAAATATTCAATTAAATATACCTGGATTGTAATTTATCTCTCTCACGCTAAGCTGATTATCACCAAGTACATAGTGAAATCAATCAGTTCGTAGTAACGAACTTTAAGTAAGGAGCGACCCAGCTCAGCTCAATAGTAACCCAAACTCTAAAAAACAGAATTTTGATACCAATAGATATATCAAAAGAATCGAATTATTATGTTAATTTTAAATATACAAGTTTCATTATGCTTAGTATTACCCATCAAAGGTTCCGAGCCTGAGAAAATTTGTCTGCTTTTCGAAAAGGGGGATAACATCCCCTAAGAAAACATGGAACCTTCATGAAAATCACAATTTCAGATTCAGCGTGCTGGAGAAACCCTATTGAAGAGGTTTCATGCTCCTATCTAAAAAAAATGTGGAATTTTGTATTTTTTGCCAGGAGAAATATCACGGATGCGTGTTTATTTGTTTTTTTTTCCAGGGGTGATCATATCGATCAAGTGGTCAAAGAACAT
>JAQQPU010028927.1:0-10329 GCA_029168905.1 Artemia sp. Kazakhstan ARC1039
GATACAAAACATTGACCTAGTTGTTACAGGCTTAGGTAGTCTGAATTGATTCGAAAGTCTTAAACTATAAGAATGAAAACTAGAAACAGGCAGAAAAAAGTCTTGAAAGCAAATTGGTAGCATTTTATTCTGATGTTTAAACATAAAAAGAGCATTATAAAACTTAATCAATCCAAATAGTGGAACAATATGTAGTTCAGCATACCTTGCTCTAACCGAGGAATGCTTATCATCTCCAGTAAGTACTCTTACAGCTTTATTCTGTAATACTCTAATCTGCGATAAATGACCCACAAACGTTGAAGACCAAGCCAATATACAATAAATCAAATACGGATGAATAAGCGAGAAATAAAGCATTCTGAGAACCGGTCTAGGGAAAGTACGCTTTAGCTTCCTTATAATTCCCAAATTTCGGGAAACTCTAGCTGAAATTTGATTAATATGGTCTTTGAAACTCAAGCACTCATCAACTATCACTCCAAGAAACTTCACTGCTCTGACACGTTCTATAGCATTCCCATCAAGTTCTAGTTTCTCTATCCAGGGATAGTAATTTACACTTCTCCCGTAAATCACAAATTGACTTTTCTTATGGTTTAATTTAAGTTTATTAACTCTCATCCATTTCTCTATTTGTTCCATTCCCTTTTTCAGAACTAGTAGAAGTTCTCTTTCTGTCCTCGCAGCAACTGTAAAATGTGTATCGTCAGCAAAACTAGGAATTATAATTCTGTTACCTCGATCCCCTTTATCCGAACTATTTATATCTTCAATGAACCGGTAAATATTATTTATATAAATCGAAAATAAAAGAGGTCCCAAAACTGACCCTTGAGGAACGCCAGCCTTGACTCTCTGCGGGCTAGAGGTCTCACTTTCGATTTGAACAATCTGCATACGTTCACTCATGAATGATCTAACAAGTTCCAAAAATTTTCCACGGATACCACAATTATCTAACTTCTTTATTAAAATTTCATAATCCACACAATCAAATGCTTTCATTATGTCAAGGAAAACGGATGCCACTTTAAGACCACGATCTAAATGATCATTAACAAATGTCGTCAAGAAGATCACTGCTTGCTCAGTTGACATTCCTTTCCTAAATCCAAACTGACTAGATCGAAAAAAAGACCTAGATTCTAGGAAATTAACCATTCTTACATTTATTAGTCTCTCTATTATTCTAGAAATAACAGGAAGAAGCGAAATAGGCCTATAATTATCTAAATTCCCACTATCACTCCCTTTAAAAAGCGGTTTCACTTTCGCAATCTTCAGACAATCGGGGAAAATACCTGACTTAAAACACTCATTTATTAGCATTACCAACTGACTAGAAACAATAGGATAAATAACACGGAAAGCTTTCACAGTCATGAGATCCGATCCTGCAGCACTGTTTTTCATATTTTTAACCACTTCACACAACTCACTTAATTTAACCGACTTTAAATAAGCAGATACTTCGCTCTTATCAGGCAGGAATTGTGTAAAATCGCCATCCTCAGCCAGGACTGGGATACTGGATCCTACATTAAGGCCCACATTAGAGAAATGCTCACAAACTGAATTGCAACTCACACTGTCCGGAAGCTCCGAGGGAGACCGACTAGGGTTCGCTACAGACTTTATAAGTTTCCAAGTCTTGCCTGGATATCCCTCAGCTTCTTTAAACTTAAAAGCAAAATAATCCGCTTTAGCTTTCCGAAGGAGACAATGTTATTATATGCTTTATAATCATCCCTAGTAGTTGTCCCTTTATTTTGGATCAATTCCTTATATAAATGGTTTCGCCTTCTCATGCTTAAGAGTAGACTCTTAGTAATCCATGGTTTCTTTGCTGATTCATATCTGTAAACTCTTTTAGGTTTAACACATTTCTGAAGTAAACCTGTTAATGTCCCGTACCATTTTTCAAATTTCCGATTGATATCATATTCCTCTTGTAAAAAAAATGAATTCAGTCTTATCAACTTCTAATTTAAAACGGGCAACAACCTCAGAATTAATAATATGCCTAATGACATTACAACGATGTCCCTTATTCAACTGTAAGACTTGCGGTACTGTTATCGTTACTCCAAAATGATCTGAAACACTATTAACCACAACAGCAGGTGACTTATATTCAGTATTTACAAATATGTTATCCAATATTGACGCAGAATTCTCAGTAATTCTTGTACAGATATTTATAGTAGGCTTCAGCCCGTAGCTAAGCATCATATCCAGAAACTCCTTAACTCTCTGACTAGAATGTAGACTTTTCATATCAATATTGAAGTCACCACACACAAAACACGGCTGTCTTCTTCCACTCAACAGGTCCAGTTGCTCTTTTAACAGACTCAGAAATTCAACGAGGCTACTAGACGGAGGTCGATAAATAATAGCAAGAACACATTTAAAATTTTGCTTGGATACTTTCACAACCATCGACTCAAACACCATTTCCTTATGTTTAGTAAGGGAAGGCATCGGCAAGACATTAAAATCACTCTTGATATATGCCGCTAAACCTCCGTGTTGGTGCAATTCCCTGTTTTTTAAAACCAGTTGGTAATTAGGAACATCTAATAGGGATGACGTATGAGACTTCAACCATGTCTCAGTCAGGGCCAAAACCTGTAAACCTTGAGTCTGCAGAATTTCCTCCAGGTACTGAAAAGAAGTACTAATACCTTGGCAATTTAAGTGAAAAACCGAAAAATCACTCGGGTCATAATCATTATTCAAATCCTGAAGGAACTTATAACGGGCATTCAAATATTCCTCACCAATACCATTACTATCAAATTCTCGATGGAGTACCCCACCCCCAATATCTTCAATCCTGAGTGAATCATTCTCCAGCCCCTTCAACCTATTCCACTCTAAATTAACCATTATCAAAAATCATTTTGTGACAGATATGAGAAGGAAAAGGTTCAGTTAACTTACACTTATCATTTTCATCATTCGTTGAGTTGGTATCATCGCTTCCACACTTCGATCCTAAAAAAAAAAGAAACATAAATATCTTCATAAAAACCAAAAAACACTACTACTGTTTCCAGTCCTAGTATCACTGAAAGCCAAGACCAATCCACAAGAACTCCAAACACAACCCGGTACGCTCCGCACCGCGCAATACATTATACACCATTAATACTTTTTCTCATTTTATTTTTTTACTTTATTCCATCCACAACATCTTTTTAAAAAAAAAAAAGAAGAAAAAAAAACACGAGACAACATTACTTCATACCAATATGCTATCACAAAAAAAACAAAGAAGTAAAAAACACAACAAAATAATAACTCAAAACCATATTAAACTAAAATAATTAATATAAATATAAATATGACAACCCGCCTAGCATTGCATAGGCCCACCTCGAGGATTTATCGGCACTGACAATTCAGGAATCACGTCATTCACGGAGAAAGAAACACGCAGGCCATTTGGCCGATCAAAACAAAGGAGAGGTGGAACCGATTTTGTTACCCATGCCTGAATACAACAATCAGCAAGCTTTGATCTTTTTTCAATCAGCCGTTTTCTAATATCTCTCACTGCCGTCGGAGCATCATCACTAAGATAAATATCTTTATGACCGCAAACAGTCTTTCCTTTAAGTTTTTTACTCTGTTTCAGAATCGTTATTTTTTCTTCTTTAGACCGAACAGTAACTTTACAATATCTACGCTCTTTTTTTACTTCTGTAACAGTAAATCTGGGGTCTCGTTTACACCTAGTCCTTCTTCACAAACAGTTTTGAAAATCGCTTTAGCTTCCTCTTTATCATCGCAAGGTACATTCCAAACCACTATATTTTTCTCATTCATTCTATACTCGCAATGCATTAACCGATTTTTTAACTGATTATTTTCTTCACGGTGAAACACTGACTCAGCTGTAACAACACTAATCTGTGATTTTACATTTATTATTTCATTCTCAGTAGCCGCCACATGGGTCGGGATCGTCGAAAATTGCTGCGATTGGCCAGATAGCGCTTCCTCAAGCGATTTGACCCGGGTTTCCAGAGATTTGAACTGGTCCGTGATACCGTCAAGCTTTTTTCCATTGTCTTTCACTATAGTTAGAATTTCAGAAAAGCTCCAAGCCAGCGTCGAAATTGACAAAGTTTCTCCATCCTTAGGTGAAGATGACGAATAATCATTTTGATCCTCTTCGAATGAGACTTCTTTACGGTTTCTTTTATTTCGCCCCATGAATAAGCAGCAATTAAAAAATGGACAAATAGTCTTACCTCAGCCGGCAACGATTGTTTATCCACGATGTTGCTAGCGTGCAGTGCTTTTAGCCGTTTGGCACGGCAAACACCTTTTCCAGCGTCGGTAATCAAAGGCTCTGTTTATAATGACTAAAATCCAACCCTCTTTTACTCCATGCAATTCTTCAGTTCAAAGCAATAATCACACACCAAAAAATTTTCTTTCATCAATTCAAAATATTAATCTCACAAGCTATTTCACTCTTCAGCCAAAACTACCGCAGGCACGGAGCGCCTAAGGTGTTACTCGTTCGGGGAATGAATCATGACTGAATATTGCTTAGACAGCCTTTGCTTAACCGTAACCGCTAACTTTATGCTAAGCGCTCTTTATGCTAAAGTTTGAATTTTTTTCAGATCCTTTAAGAATTAAATAGAAAAAAAAAACAAGTTTTTTTTAACTGAAAGTAAGGAACGACGTTAAAACTTAAAACGAACAGAAATTATTCCGTATATGAAAGGGGCTATCCCCTCCTCAACCCATCGCTCTTTACGCTAAAGTTTTTCTTTGTTTGAAAAAAATAGAGTTGTGAGAAAGTCAAACTTTAGCGTAAAGAACGAGGCGTTGAAGAGGGGACAGCCCCTTTCATATACGGAATAATTTCTGTTCGTTTTAAGTTTTAACGTCGTTCCTTACTTTCAGTTAAAAAAAACTTGTTTTTTTATTTAATTTTTGAACGTTTTTGAATTAATGCAGGTTTGGATTTTGGCTCACCGTACATGAATAATTAAAATAAAATTTGAATATTAATTTTACTTTTATTTGGTTAAATGGCTTTCTCGAACCTGTTTAATTTTATTTACGAACGTTTTTATTAGTAATAAATATACGTAACTTAAGAATTACTTACGTAACGAACTTCTATATTCATATATTTTTAATACGTATATTAGAGGGTTGGCCCCCTAGTCAATACCTTGCTCTTTAAGCTAAAGATCGAATTTTGTTCCAATTCTTTAAAAATGACCTCTTAATCACAAATGCCGTTAATTAGAATAAATAGCTCTTATGAAAGTACTAAATAATCTTTGGCTTAAAGAGCAAGGTATTGACTAGGGGGTGAACCAAATCATATACCTAATGTTTTCTGTCGTTTTAAGCTTTGATGTTGCTCCTTACTTTCAGTTGAAAAACTTGTTTTTTTATATATAATTTCTGATCTTTTTTTAAATAATGCTGGGAAATCCGGCGCCCCCTTCATAGCAATGTCCCTTCCCCCATGAAATCTTCCTTCAGGGAAAGATTCTCCCACATAACCCCTGACCCACCCCCCCCCCCCCACTACCTGAAAAAATCCCCCCTGAAAACGTCTACATGCTTCCCAATAACCAATACTATATGTTAACATTGGGTAAAGTTCATAACTTTCAGCCCTCCCCCCTGGGACTTCGGGGGATTAAGTCATCCTAAAAGACATAGTTATCATATTTTCGCCCATGCTTAACAAAATGGCTATCTCAAAATTTTGATTGGATGACTTTGGGGAAAAAAACTGTTTGATGACCTCTGAATCAAAAAGGCTGTTTAATTAGAATAAATAGCTTGTTTGAAAGGGCTAAAAAACTCTGATACACTAAATCTGATGGGGTTATTTTTATTTAGACTCAAAAAATTTTCGGGGGCGTTTCCTCCTTTTTTTGAAAATCAAACAAATTTTCTCAGGCTCTCAGCTTTTGATGTGTAAGACTAAACTTGATAAATGTATATATTTGAAATTAGGATTGAAATCTGCTTCTTTTGATGTATCTTTTGGTATCAAATTAGAGTTTCGTTACTATTTAGTTACGTTATTGTTTTCTAGAGTTTCGGTTACTATTGAGCTGGGTCACTCCTTACTTACAGTTCATTATCAAGGGCTGCTTGATGTTTCTTTCGTTAAACGATTGATAAATTCACTGTGCTGAATGGAACTGAACTAAATTTTTTACTATAGCCGAAAAATATAAATTCTGTGTCTCATTATACCCTAATCATTAAAAAAAAAAGAAAAAGTATTATTACGAAAAAAATATAAATAACTATTAATCATGTATTTTGAGAACTTGCTAAGCCGAGACAGAGTTGCAGGAAAAGATATAGAGGAAAATAAAAAAGTTTGTGATACCTTGGATGTGAAGGAAGATTTATTATGCGAGGAAGAATAATGACAGTACTAAAAGGATTAAAAAATAATATGGCTCCAGGTGCTGATAGGGTAGTAAATGAGTTTCTTAAATATGGTGGCTCTGAGGTTAGAAATAAGTTACTGAAGATTATGAATATGATTTTTGAAGAAGGGGAAGTACCAAATGATTTTAGGAAAACCTTAACTAAGCCACTTTAAGAAAGGTAATAAAAGTGAGAGTGGTAATTATCGAGGCATTAGTCTGGTCTTTGTAGGTAGCAAATCACTTAGTAATATGACACTTTTTAGACTGAGAGATGCTGTAGACAAAATTTTAAGAGAAGAACAGTGCGGTCTTAGAAAAGGTAATCGATGCGTCAACCAAATTTTCACTCTTAGGTTAATAATTGAGAAGTGCCTGAGTTGTCAAACACCTTTGGTCCTTAGTTTTATAGATTATGAGTAAGCGTTCGATTCTGTTGATAGAAGAGCTTTAGCAAAGGTTTTATCCTTGTCTGGTATACCAGAAAAATACATAAAGTGATTAGTGCTATGTACAAGAATAACACTGCTGCGGTTAAGGTAGGAAATGAGGTTAGAAGCTGGTTTTTTATTAAATCAGGAATTAAGCAGGATTTTTTTCTATCCCCCTTTATATGGATTATTTTAATGGACTTTGTATTAAGGAGCACAGGAAAGTCAATGGGAGACCATGGTATCAAATGGGGAGGAAAAAGTCTCCTTGACTTAGATTATGCTAATGATTTAAGCATCCTAGAGGAAAGTGTGAGGAAAATGAACGAACTTTTAAAGGTTTTGCGAGTTCAGGGTGCTAGAATAGGTTTGAAAATTAATGTTAAGACGACTAACTCACTAAGGCTAGGAATAAGGGAAGATGAAAAGGTGACAATGGATAATGAAAAGATTGATCAAGTGGGCAGCTTCACTTTCCTTGGTAGTATCAAATAGTTCGTGGTAACGAACTGTAAGTAAGGAGCGACTCTGCTCAATGGTAGCCGAAACTCTAAAAAACGGAATTTTGATACCAGTAGATACATAAAAAGAATTAGATTTTAATGCTGATTTCAAATATATATATTTCATCAAGTTTAGTCATACCCATCAAAAGTTATGCGCCTGAGAAAATTTGGCTGATTTTAGAAAAAAGGGGGAAAGACCCCCTAAAAGTTATAGAACCTTAATGAAAATCACACCTCATATTCAGCGTATAAGAGAATCCTACTGTAGAAGTTTCAAGCACCTATCTACAAAAATCTGGAATTTTGCATTTTTTGCCAGAAGAGATTTTTTTTTTTTCACGGGTGATCGTATCGACCCAGTTGTCCTAGAATATCGTGGGAGGGTTAATTGGAACTGAAATTAAAAGTTCTAGTTCCCTTTTTAAGTGACCAAAAAAATGGAGGGCAACTAGGCCCCCTCCCACGTTCATTGTTTTCCCAAAGTCACCCGATCAAAGTTTTTTGATAGCCATTTTGTTGAGCATGGTCAAAAATATGATAACTATATTTTTTAGGATGACTTAATCCCCCGAAGTCCCCGAAGGGATGGCTGAAAGTTTTGAACTTTACCCAATGTTGACATAAAATATTGGTTACTGGGAAATATACAGACGTTTTCAGGGAGGATTTTTGGTGGTAAGTGGGGGGGGTGGTTCGGGGGTTATATAGGAGGATCTTTCCATGAAGGAAGTTTTCAAGGGGGAAGGGACATTGCTATGAAGGGGGCGCCGGATTTCCCATCATTGCTAAAGAAAGAGATCAGAAATTAAAAAAAAAAAACAAGTTTATCAACTGAAAGTAAGGAGCAACATCAAAACTTAAAACGAACAGAAAATATTACGTATATGATTGAGTTCACTCCCTAGTCTATCCATCGCTCTTTAAGCCAAAGATTTTCAGTAAGAGCAATTTATTCTAATTAACAGCCTTTGTGATTAATGGGTCATTTTTAAAGAATTGGAACAAAATTCGAACTTTAGCTTAAAGAGTAAGGTATTGGTGAACCCCCTAATATACGTATTAAAAATCTATGAATATAGAGGTTCATTGCGTAAGTTAATTCTTAAGTTAAGTGTATTTATTACTAATAAAAACGTTCGTAAATAAAATTAAACAAGTTTCGAGAAAGTCATTTAACCAAATAAAAGTAAAGTTAATATGCAAATTTTGTTTTAATTATTCATGTACGGTGAGCCAAAATCAAAACCTGCATTAATTCAAAAACGTTCAAAAGTTAAATAAAAAAATAATTTTTTTTAACTGAAAGTAAGGAACGACGTTATAACTTAAAACGAACAGAAATTCTTCCGTATATGAAAGGGGCTGTCCCCTCCTCTACGCCAGTAGAAAGGGGGGTACCAGTCCCACCCCTCACCCCTGCTGCCATCTACAATTTGGTCTAACGCTGTACGAACATAATTTATTCAAGGATTATCGATCGAGTCTAATGGGAGTCAAGGTCAATTGATTTTGTTGTTGTTTTTCCAGGTGTAATGAAACTGGGGGTGATTTACATAATCGCTAGGGGGAATGTATTGATTCAGGACTCGACTAGGGGAACTAAATTTCCAAGGTCAATTTATTTGTTGTTGTTGTTCGTCCAGGTGTACGCTAGGGGAATTATTGATTTACGAAAAGGGGAATAAAGAAACAAGTATAGCTTCTTTGATCTTAGGTCTGAGGGATAAACGCTGTTTAGGTCAGAGAGAAAAATTAATATTCTACTTTTAAATAGGGCTTCATTGATCTTTAAGTCGGAGAGATAAATTGATATTCTAACCAAACCTTAATAGTGTAGCTAGGAACATTTAAGAGATGAAGAGATTAACGCGGGAAAAGGTTTCCCAGTAATTTCAAATGTGACAGCACAGGGATGTCAAAAACAAAAAGAACACGCAGAAATTACGTTTAGGGGTTATTTTGGTGAAACTGTTTTAGACATTTTAGGGAATTATTTCGACGAAACAGTTAGAGACATTTTAAAAGATGATTTTAGAAGATGTTTTAGAAGAGGATTTGAGGGTGAAACTCTGTGGTCGTTATAATACACAAGTTCTATTTGAACAGTGTTGTGAGGTCCTCTACCCCAACCCCAAAGGGCCCCGATCCCCCTACCCCAACCCCGAAGGAACACCCTGGCCCCAAAGGTCCTCCGGGCTCCCAAAGAACCACCCGGCCCCCAAGGACCCCCCGGACCCCCAAAGGCCCTCCTGGGTCCCCAAAGAGCCCCCTCCCCATTTTTTTAATACTTTTTAATTTGCGCATTTTGAGACAAAAGGACCCCATCCCCCAACTTTTTACTCCCCCTCCCACCATTAGTGTTTTGTCATGGTTTACCATGTCACAGTTACATTCTCTTGATTTTTTAAAGCTCATTTGGATTTCTTTCGTTGAAATGCAAGAGTTGGAATATTTCAGTAGTGTTTTGTCATGGTTTACCTTGTCACAGTTACATTCTCTTAATTTTTCAAAGTTCATTTTGGATTTCTTTCGTTGAAATGCAAGAGTTGGAATATTTCAGTAGTGTTTTGATGTGGTTTACCTTATCACAGTTACATTCTCTTGATTTTTCAAAGTTCATTTTGGTTTTCCATCGTTGAAATGCAAGAGTTGGAATATTTCAGTAGTGTTTTGTTGTGGTTTACCTTGTCACACTTACATTCTCTTATTTTTTCAAAGTTCATTTTGGATTTATTTCGATGAAATGCAAGAGTTGGAATATTTCAGTAGTGTTTTTTCATGGTTTACCTTGTCACAGTTACATTCTCTTAATTTTTCAAAGTTCATTTTGAATCTCTTTCGTTGAAATGCAAGAGTTGGAATATTTCAATACAGTTTTGTTGTGGTTTACCTTATCACAGTTACAATGTCTTGATTTTTCAAAGTTCATTTTGAATTTCTTTCGTTGAAATGCAA